>QLOY01003158.1:0-35404 GCA_003313965.1 Megacollybia marginata
GTTTCCTACTCGCGGGAGTTACCGGTCACTATATGCTGGTACAACTCTTTACCTTGGACTGATAATCGCCCAGGGATTATATCGGGGATATACATCTTTCAACCATTAATTGACTCGAAGAACATGTATGAATGCTGTCTAGCGACTTGTTCTAACTGTGTAAAGGTCGAAGAAAGTAGGGCAACAGACTGACAAGTCGCATTGATCAACCAATCTGTCTCCTCCGCCATATCTGATGGGCCAGTGAAAAATGACAAACAATGAGGAGGGAGCTTACCTGTAACACAGTCTTGCCTAAGAAGATCATTTCTTTCCTTACCTCTTAGACTTCAACTATGAGATCCTGAATTAGAAGCCATTTTTCATTTTCGCCACTGGATACTCGAAGATGAACCTTCCATACAGTATTTTCTTTGTCCCGGGTTGTACCTGCGACAGATTCATGGGTGACATTGGCGATCAAATCGTAGAGTGTTGATGGTTGCTTATCCGGGTGCTCAACATCTACCAGGATCATAAATATGAGTTTTTCATATGATCTCAATGACATACACTCCCGCAAGTCGAGGCCTTGTAAAGGGAAATTTATAATTGTCGGGTTCTTTTCCTCGACAAAAGAATTCTTGGTGAATCACTTGAAATGAAGAATAAGGTACTGAGGAAGCTGCTGACACTTGAATCGATGAAGCTGACCAGCTGATTCCTAGTGGACCAGTGAGAACGGGTACAGTCCTTCGGATGGGACCTACTTGAGTGGCTCTCCCATCATATTTTGCCAGAACCGAGTATACTGTACTATTACGACCAAGTGTTCAGTAACCTGTAACGCAGGTCACTGAACTGAACCAATTTGGTCCATGTAACACGTAACACTCCTGTTGTGAACACGTTACAGGACCCAACTGGGCGCTTATTTCCTTTTTTGGCGGTGCTCCACACCCATTTAGGAAGGTGTAACAGGGTGTAACAGTCATGGGACCAACAATGATCACCTTGGCCAGTGATCACTAGGTATAACGTGTAACACCCTGTGAACACTTGGTCGTAATAGTACAGTATGCTGTTGGTATGCTGACTTGTGGAATGATATTCTTCTCCAAGGTATCTTGAAATAGAGGTGGTGGTAGGAGATCAACTGCAAGGAACAGAAATGGAGAAACAGTGGCTTTGATATCTTAGTCTTGTATTTGTCGCGGGGTCATATGTGCGTGACCCCCCATATTATGTAATCATACAAGGCAGGCGACCACCACTGCTTGTCTCGCATTACCTCCCAAGGCTGTACATTTGTGCCTACACAAGAATGTTCTGGACACTCTTGGTATGCTTCAGCCTGATTTTGGTGCAGATGCAAGAAGAATAGAGGGTGTTAGGAGGGGTGAGATAGCATGGGTAAATTCCCTTTGCAATGAGGTGTGCCTACATTTGGCTTGCCTCTCAAGTTAACTGACTATCTTGTCTATATCCTACTCTATTCCTGATTGCCACCCTACCTCTGCTTTGGAACCCATTCATGCTTTTGTTCAATTGATGGTAGGCTCTAAGGCTCATGATGTTAGGCTGGTCTATATACCAAGTCGGGGGTCTTTCTGCAATGTATATCGGCAATATAACCTTATTTGAACTAACTCTAAGCCATTCTACGCCTCCTAGAGTGCTATGACGTGCCTGCAACGCAAAAATTTTGCGTACCTTGTGACCACTGATTATATCATTGGGGGGGTCACGCACATATATGGTCACTTAAGCAACAGACCCCAATCACATCATTCGTCCTAATATAAAAATGATCGTGATTAGTCTGTCTACAAGAGACTATTGATATCTAGTTTCCAAGTAAGATTTCAGGAGGGTATGAGCTGGAGCTGAGACAAACCATGATCTATGTCAAAATGGGGCTTCTCATTCTCGCTGATATTGGGATGGACAAGCACCTGCTGAGTTTCGAGATGGAGCTTGCCTTGGAAGGTGGAGAATATGATACCTGTGGAAGTTAGAATCAGAGGCAAGATGATGTAGTCACTTGATTGCTTTTTTTTCGACCTGCCCATGTCCTTGTGAAGGCAATTCAAAAGCGCCCAAAAGTTCTACAGGATCACCCTGTTCTTTGAGGTGGAATTTCCTGGAACTGGCTTGATTCACCTCTTGAAGAAATTCATGTGGACTGACCTGACTTTTGAACAAGCGGGGATTCCAAATTTTTTTGGCAAGACTGGTGAAATGTTTGAGCAGTTTGGATTCCTTTTTATTCAAGTCTGAGAGTAAGAGAAAGTCTCACAAGGGAGTAACATGGAGAAGTGAATGTATAACTAGTGATGTTACGGCTCGGCTCGGCCCAGAAGCCGCAGCTCCCGGCTGGCTCAGAGCGGCCTAGGCTCACCAAAACCTGAGCCTGGGCCTTGAGATACGGCTCAGGCTGGCTCAGGCTCGGCCTAGGCTCAAGCCGTGGCTCACTAGGTAGAGCCTAACCGCCATCATTGGGGTACTATAAATGGAATTAGAGTCCGAAAAAAAATCGAGTGAATGAAATCTTACCTTACAGAGTGAAAGATTGGCAGTTCTCGGTATATCTGTACCATGAAGCATTGTAATGGGATCAAGACTTAAGAAGGAACTAACAGACGTCAAACGGATGTGTTCACAAGCGCCATGACACCATGATAGAAGCCCGCGGATGTTCTTGAGGGTGTACCTAAATCAGGAAGCTACCAAAAATAGAGTCGACACAAGGGTTTGTACCTCATGTGCAGAGCCGCAGCCCAAGCCACGGCCTACGGCTTTCCAGATCCCTAGCCTGAGCCGTGAGCCAGAATAAGCCGTCTTTCAGGCTCGGCTCGGCCCAGCTTCAAACGGCTCAGCTTGGCCGGCTTAGCGGCTTGAGCCGAGCCTACAACATCACTATGTATAACCATGTTCATATGGTCATTTCTTTTGATGTTGTTCAGTCCAATATAGCCAGGAAGATAAGGATGGGATGAAAAATTGTAAGAAACTTTCCTGTCTGGTAATATGTAGGCCTGTTTGAAATAAGTGCATGGACCCACTTGTAGACTGACTGACCTTGGTAGTCTCCAAATTAATAAATGCATGATGGTCATCATGAATAGAGTGTGAGTATGCGTAGGATTTGTGGCCACATCCTTGGAAATATTTGCCACAGATGAGACAACTGTAGATGTTGAAATTGGACAGAGACACTGAGCAGACTTTTTCAAAATCAAAGTCCAGGACTGTACAAGAGTTTCTGAGGCAAGAAGGATGTTGAATAACACGAATTCTTACAGTATCCAGGTACAGGTCAGATGCGTGGGCTGGTGGATCGATGAATATATGGTGGATATTCTGTAAAATAATTACACTTTTTGCATGTTCCAAAACTTTCTGCAGGTTAAGCCACAACATTTTGGCGCCTTGCTGCAAATTTTGGCACCTTGTAACTAACCTTTCATGTAAAATCCACATGTATGCTATGAGTTTCAGCACATGCTATATTCAGGTCAGGCTTGCTATATTTGGCATTTGTCCCTAAAATGGACCGCATCAGGTGAAACATTCCTGAGTCTTATGTCACCTTACCTCTGTGTACTCACTGACTTTGTCTATATCTAGTCTTTCAGCCTCATATCCAGGCTTCACTTGACCAGGCTTGGGAGGGATGGAACCATCATCAGATTTGCACTGCCAGAAATTGTATTGTATGAATTGAGCCAGGAAGAAGCTATTAATCAAGGATACTGGACTGGTGATCCAGGTGATGACATTCAAGATGTCAATGATCTGTATGGAGTTGAAGGTGATGTGGATGGTGATGGTCCAATTCCACCAGTTGAAGATGATCATGCTGTGAATGCAGATGATGAGATCAATACTGCATGAGCTAAGATGGTAGGTTTTGACCTACTTGAGGAAGATGGAAACTGGGGAATAGAAACATTTTCTAGAGCAGTACTATATTTAGCAATGCAGAACTAATTAATAAACAGTTTTGTAAAGGTGCCAGATGTAATGCACAAGGTGCTAAGATTGATCAGCTCAGGTGCTGATTCTAGCAGATGCTGATTTTTGCTGTCATCAAGGGTGTGAATTTTGATCAAAAAAGTTGTTGAAGGTGCTGATTTGAGAAAGATGTGGGTTTTAGATCAAATGAAGGTGTGAAAAATGTGAATTTCACTGAAAGGTGCTGAAATTTGGCCATTTTTTGCTAAAGGTGTGGAAAAGTGCAATTATTTTACACTATATTGCCCATATGAATATATTGTCTGAAATTTCCTCCTCATCAATGTTGTTTACCTGGGTTGGCCATGCTTTATTCGCCGCTAATGGCTCCTCTGAAAGTCATGCTCATTTAGTGGGGCAGTCATGTTCCATTGTATTATTTGGTCACAACAACTTGAACAATGTTTCGCTTTGTGCATCTGCACTTGGCCAAATTTACCACATCGTCCTGTTCAAAAGCTCACACAAACTGACCCCTCAATCTTGATCCAGGCCTTCAGGCTCTGCTCAAAGATGTTGATATTTCACTCAAGAATTACAAGGCAGTGCCACCCACAACATGCAGGGAACTTGATGTGATTGATTCCAACTTGGAACTCCCTGCAGATGATTTAGAAGAAATGGATGTCTATGAGGGTCGAAAATCCCCTGCTGCTCAATTTGGCAGTCGACACTTTGGTGCAGTTGTCCTGCCTTTGGAACTTCAAAATTTGATCAATTTCTTGATCTCTGGTAATGTTTTTTTAACTGTCCAGTACAAATAACCAACAGTGTCTACAGAATCTGACAAAGTCCAGCTTCATAGTGATGCCACATGTCTTTTCAGAACAGACGAGAACAACTGGAATTTGCAATTTGATGACAGTCAGCACTTGCAACTGCACCATGGGGAGTGGGCTGGTTTTGCCTTTGCATCTATAGCCTTTCCTGCTCACTATGCTGCCATCCTGGCTGTGCTAGATCACATCAAGCATAGACTCAACCCCAAGTGGAGAATCAAGCAGGTCATCAATTGGGGGGTGGCCACAGGCAGTGGCCTTTGGTACAACAATGACATACATGCATCACCTTCAACATTCATCTTCTGTCAGGGCTTCCCTTCATACCTTCTGCATGCCTGACACAGAAGAGAACATTACTCAAGAGGATCTTAAGATCTGTGACTCTACGATAGACACCTACATCACTGTTGACAAGTGTGATGGACTTACTGCCATTGGCAAGCGTCTTCTCTGTAGTAAGTGCACTCAACAATTTTGGCAAATTTGTTCCTGAATTCCCAGGTGTTGATATTGGCAATCTGGATGTTTCTTGGCAGAGATCTTTCCAGGAGGGCAACAGAGTAAAATGGTCACAAGGTCACAGTACATTGGCACTGTCAGCCTTTATGCTGTCTTCCTTAAAGACACCCTCTGCTCATAAGACTCTGATCAAAGCAATTTGGGAAAGTGGTGCACATACAATCATAGGGTCTGTTAGTGCTGTGCTTTACTTCACTTCACATTATATAGGTGTTGTTGGATCACAGAACTCATGGTGGCTTTGAAACAATTGTTGAGGCAAGGAAAGCACTTCTTGAAATGGGTCAGAAGGAGTCAGATGATCCTGAGGCAGAGCATTGGGATGTGAAAGGCTGTCATGTTGTGGCTCCGCTGAGTTTTTGTATTGTGTTCACAGTCTGTTGTCAACTTTTTCAAGTGTCTGCATGACACAGCTTGTCTACTACATCATCCTGGAGATATTTGTTTAGTCTGTGCATTTCCACAGTGACTGCAGTGGCCTTCATTTGTTTGTCTTACGAAACACTCTGGTCAAGGACATGAAGACATAAGCTATTCATATGTTGTTTTTCAATGAGGGAAACACCCAAATACTGTGAAATTGAAGGTAGGAAGAATTGGAGAGGTAGGAAGATGAGACTTGGAGAAGGAGGCTTTACATCATGAAATGAAAGAATTAATGATTCACAAGCCTTTAAACCGGAATGAGGAGACACTTGTCAGAACTGTGGAATCTATTTCTGCAGCAAATGAACTGCTATCTCGAGCAGAAATTGAAGAAATGCTGTGCCTAGAAGCTTACCAATGGCCCCGTCTTGTATTTCCACCTCTAAAAAGATGTGGTCACATTATACTGGATGGCTGCATGCTGGAAGGTTTGTCAATTCTTGGCCGATAGACTATCCTTATTAATTTTAATAGGGAAGATCATGTGAATGACTGTTCCCAAGTCTCAAGGAAAGCAACTGTATTATGATGCATGCAAATCCTCTTGGGGAGATATTTTTCCTCATGAGCCTAAAAACCTGCCACAGGAATGTTACCAGCCTCTGAGAGCATGTAATAGTGCAATCTGAAGTGCAGCGACACAAAAGCCTTTATCTGAAAAAGATGAACACAGCTGTGAAGTGCTCTCACTCAAACTGAAAGAGACAAGGAAAAAATCAAGGAGAGATAAAGTACACACATCAGAGGAAAAGGAGCAGCCATTATAACGTAAAATATCTAGACACGAGAACATGTGATTGTCAAGATTGTGACTTCAAACCATAACACAGTGAGAGAGTTATTTTGGACTGGAGGACGGCCCAAGCTGAATGGCATTCTAGCTTTGAATGACTGCTTCTGGAAAGCCTTTGGAATGGTCTAACCTAATAGATGTGTTAGCTCTTTCCTCACACATGTTGGAGGGCCACCTAATTGCATAGGATTGTGGGATAATGAAAAAGGCAACTGACTGTAGGATTGATCTTTTTGCTGTGGGATTGCACTTTTGCTGTAGGATTGCACTTTTTAGTCAAAGCTTGTGACCATATCAGTCAGAGGCAGACTGGGAGTCATCCAAGATGCCATCTGTCATGTGATTCAATGTGTGTTGACTTCAACAAACTACAGATTCCTCTACTCTGGTTGTCATCAATTCATCTCTGAGGTGAGGCAAGTCTGACCACTCTGAAATGGTTATAGTTCTTACCAGCTCCCAGGACTTCACATTATGCCATGGTTTCTATACAACACATTCATTTCCCCAGTACAAATTTTTGTCAAGCCCATAATCTACCTCCACTTCTTACCTTTCTTGGCATATGGGGTCTCTTTGATATCATCAATATTGAGCCCACTCTTCGTTGTCTCTTTCATCTAGTTCCTGCCTCCAGTATCAGATCCAGATCCAGCCCATCAATTTTGCAGTGATTTACAATGTGAATGGGCTTGTGATTTAAAGTTGGTGATGGTGACCTTGGCCAAGCTGGCATCTGCATTGGAGTTGCTTCTGTCAAGCCTCCTGGTTCAGAAGAACAAGGCAAGTCAGACAGCGCTGGTAGAATTGGGTTTTGATTTGTTGCAGGTTCCAAAGTTGGCCAATTTGCTGGCTCTTCTTCCTGTTCAGGAGCCCCTAGCTCAATGTCAATGTCAACACCTGAAACCCCTGGCTCAACACCTTGCTTGATTGAAAACAAATCTGTCAGGACATGTTCAACCCAAGCTCCTCTAGAAGAGCATTTGTTTCATTTTCCATCAGATTATGCTGTTCACCTTCAGTTTCAGGTGCATGTAGAGGTGATGAGGGCATGGATTCTTCAGCTTTGAGTATAGAGCTGAAGGGGTGAGCTTCAATTGCATGGAATAGCGGCTTGACTTGAACAGCAGTGAGGGGAGCAAGAGTGGGAGTAGTAGGAGATGAAGGAGATGCAACAGCTGCAGCCGGTTGCTGCTTCAATGGTGTAGGGGGTGTGAGTGTACTTTCTCTAGATGCAGTCACAACATACCATCCCTGACATATCTCCTTCAGCTGAATGAATGTTACTGAGCTTTCAATTTGTTTGATTTGGCTTTGAAAGTCCTTTTGTCGTGCCTTTTCTGCATCAAGTCTTTCCTGGAGCTGCTGTCACTCTTCACCCAGACTTCAGTGAAAGGGAACCTCACTGTGCAGAGATGGGAGAGGTGAGCCAACTATGCTACAAAGAACAAACTACCTAAGTGAAGGAGGCAAGGTAACCTAAACAACCCAACACTCAAAGTAGTACTCTCTAAGTACTGCCCTGATGCTTCTTCTAAGTAAACAGAGATGTTTTATCCCCTTGTAAGTTTGTGAGTGGTATAAATGAAAGCGATGGTCTTCAGATTGACTTAAGTGAACTAAATGTTCCTCTAAGGAGACCATTAGGTATAACCTAAGTGTTGCAGGTGAGATGTCCAATTAGGAGATCTCAAAGATCACTGTGCAAGACAATGAAGGAGGGTGTTTATAAGAATGAGTGGAGACTTTGTTAAGAAGTACTCAGGTGCCAGAGTTCTAGACTGTGGACTTGGGTGCACTTAGGAGAATGACTCCTTAGGGTGGGGGTGGCAGCGAGGATGGAGGAACTGTTCTGGCACTTAGGTGGTACTAAGTTTGATGGCAACAAAGGCAGCCTGAGGATATAAGAGAGGGAGAGGTACTAAGTCGGTGACTTGCATGCAGGTTTACTATGGTGACTAACAGAGCTGTTCTGGCCCTTAGCCAGTACTAGGTTACACCTAAGCTACAAGTGGACAATGTCCTAAGGCAATAAAGTGAGGACACTCTGCAATGCTAAACATTCCCTAAGCAGTACTAGGTAGTCTTAGATGCAGCAATTTCTTGTGCGATTAGAGCTATGTAGTCTGTGGTTCAAAATGCAAGGTAGTATTAGTACCTGCAAAATACACACTGTTCTGTCTTTGTCTGTATTCTGCTTTCTTTCCTTCATTTCTTCCCAGTTTTATACTCCCTAAACCTTCCAGATCCTTCTAAAACACCTGACTTGTACGTGTATGTGCCATCCTGATTCCTCATCCTTTTACTGCCATAGGAGTGCCATGCCATAGATATTTGTCAAACTAGTTGAGTAATCTTGGCATGACCTGTCGATCCTCCCTTAAGCAATGGAGGAGTACTGCTGATGTTGTATGTGTGTCCCTAAGACAACTTGGTTAGTAGGCAGTCTTATTGTGCATCCCATAGAACAGGACCCATTGCTTAGATAGTCCTGATAGGTTCTCTAAGGGCCCTTAACTGTCCCCTTGAAGGTTATAACTCTCTCACTACTCCCATATAGTGGTGATGTTGCACTGCTGGCATTGTGCCTGACCAATCATCTCCCTAAGTGAATCTGTCATCCTAAGGCATCACCAATCTAGTTCTAAGAGATAGGACTTTGATGCTGGAAACTGGCTAACTCCTGGTTTAGGACTTCCAATTTAGTGTAGTTTGCAGTCAAGGTAATGGCAAGTGAATTAGATACAATTGACTGAGCTCTAAGCCCAAGCCAATTCATCTTAACTCTAGTTTGACTGTCCATAGGGGTGATATACTCCCTAAGCGATGCCACATGTCTCTTATGACATGGGGTACCCTCTAATCTATAGGTGTATCTCTTAGAGGGCCTTCCTCTTCATTGAGGAGATGCCTGGAATTCGCCTTAGGAAGTGTTTTGAAAGATTTCCAGCCTTTGCCACCTAGCGGTCTTATCATCAGTCCCCTTTGATAATATTGAACTGTTCTTGCAATGGCTTTGAAAGGCTGTTTGATGCTCTGATCTGTTATTTGAGGTCCTTGATTTCATTTGTAGTTGAGCTAGCTGGACTTTATCTTCGTTCAATGTCGCTGTCTGCTGCATCCAGAGCTCTTGACATTGGTCATTATGGGCCTCTCTGTACTTTGGTCCATTCCATGGATTCGGATTAACACCTTGCATTTCAAACACATGGAGGTTTGCTATGAGTTCGAGATCCTGTTGTTTTGCACTTTTGAGAGTAGTCAATCTGAGACACAAAATAGCAGCAGCAACTTGCGCTTGTATTGCTCCCAGCAGTGGCAGCCCTATACCATCGCAACATGTCCAGTTTCATTGAGATTACTTGTCAAGGATGTTAGGTCCCAGCATTCCTCTGCCATCAGGGAAAGAAAGCAGTTGACACTTCAGAGTAACCATACATTATTCTTTTTATAAGTGTACCAATCTGTTTAACCCGTTAAATGAGGAAAACACATTGTCTGAACTCACTATGCACACTCTTCAACTGGTTTTCATCGAGACACCAGCACTCATATTCTTCAAACTTGTCAAGTGTCTGTATATGTAGAATCAACTTTAAATATCTTGTCACTTCTGGTGAGGCATCTATCTTGTCAATATTGCTAAACAAGTTGAGTTGATAGCAACTGGGTAGCAGTTTCAACATACTGAATAAAGTGATTGATGCATGTCTTCATTACACAACCAACAAGCTCAACAGGATCATCATTTGAAATTCCTGTCCTGTCCAGATTGTTGGCACCACTGCTTACAAGAAAGTCAGTGAAACCTAAAACCTGTGCAGTCTCTGCATCATGCATCATGTCCTATACCAGGAGCAAAGCAGTGGAAGAGCAAGGGTTTTTTCATAACATTCTCCACACATTCAAATAGTGCTTAGAATAGAAGAAAAAAAGCTTGTCTGTCCTGTTTATTGCAATAAAGCGATGCTAGAGTAATCCCTTAACAAAGTCAGGCATGCCCCCATTCAGAAAAAGCAAGCTTACATCAACTGTGAAGTATGCTGAATCCAACCACTTGCCACTCATTCATCTCACCAGCAGTGCACTTGAATGTGTAATCAACAGTGAGCATTGTCATTTGATGTATCTCTTTGACAATGTTTTTGAACATTGTGACAATCAATTTGATCTCATCCTCCTGGTGGAGCATTCACATGTAACACTCTTCAGGTGGCAAACTTTGTTCACATTCATACTCTGCTTGTGCACCTGGGTGATGGTCAATGATTCATTTATAGTCAGTATATAAGCCACCTTTCCAACCCATCCCATTGGGTTTTGATCTTTGTGACTGCTCTGCACAGCTTTGCATTCTGAGCATATACTGGTGCTTGCATCTCAAAGGTTTCCTTATGCAGGATAGCTTGGGTTGTAGAAGCTTGGAAAATAAGATATTGTGATAGAGACAAGCTCATAACATACCTGTTTTCAATGTGTTTAGTGTAATCAAGCCAGACTTGGCTGCATCATAAATGTTGCGCAGTAGTGTGATATCATCCAAAGTCTCACCTGAATGAATCCAGGATGGATGGTTGTGCACCCCTTCTGGAACCACTAAAGCTATTAACTGGAACATAAATATGTAGTTTGGAACCACATTTGTGCTGGTGAAGGGATGCTGCAGGGAGAATATGAGAGTTAGACACATGTAGATGCTCTATAAAAGTGTTCAACATTGCATACAGGATTTTGTGGGGAACATGTACAACAAAACATCTGTGTTGAACTAGGGTGCAGAACAGTCAGACATGGCCATTAAAAGACAAGAGGTTTGGCATCATTCCCTTTCTTTCAATCAAAGCATGAAGATCAGGCTCATGGACTTCAGATGGAATAAAATGGTGAAGATGTGTGTCCTTACCATCTTCCAAATTTGTGCCATGATCACATCCAACATATGATGACTTCCCAAGCCATTCTTCCCTTAATGCCTTCAATTTGGGACTGCCATTGCATTTGGCATTTGTACAGGTCATTATGTGCTCATAAAAGCTGTAAAGAGTGTTAATTATGATTTAAAGAGACAGTTACTGATACAGCTGCCCAGAGACAAGTTTTTCAGCATTTTCAATGGCCTGTCAGTCTGCTTGCCACTGCTTTTGTCACAGATCCAGGTTTCTAGCACCTCAAGTGAAGTGTTAATCAGGAACATGATGTTCGCAACACTTGAACCCTTTGCAATCCACATAAAGCTTAACAGACATCTTAGTTGAAAATTTGATTTGGCTGGCAGCAGTGTGCACATATGTCAATGCATCCACCAGACAGGATTTGAGATCAGCATTAAGTGGAGGGTCATGTGGCTGCACCTCCACCATTGCTTTCTCAACATGAGCTTTGTCAGGTTGGAATCTACAGTGAAATTCAGTGTCCCAGATTGATCTTCTTCAGCCAAGAGTGTTTCAGATCTGCTTGTGTCCAGGCTAACATCCCCCTTTGATTCGAGGTATAGCTGAATTACTGCATTGCACATCCAGGTGTCCACAGCATTCATGGAGAAAAGTTGATGTGCTTGAAGTGGTTCTGGAAGAAGCTAACAGTAACAGACCATGAGTAATTTGGTTGGACAATTTTGGAATAATTACCCAATGTCTGAATGCTAACATGTCATGATACTTCAGATTTGAGTCTAATGGCAAGAACACAAAATCATGCTCCTTAAGAAGGGCAAATGCTGGTCCTGACAGCCAGGTCTCTGGTGTTTCCAATGAGAGAAAAATGGGTCATGTCCAGGCTGGACAACAGCCGGTGAAAAAACTTTTGCTCAGTATTGCTGCAGCTGTTGAAATGAGATTTGGCTCAGGTTAATGTCAGTCATGTTGAGCTTGCAGTGGGAGTCAGGTTCAAGAAATTGTGAATGTTCAAGGAAAATAAATGATTTATTGTCCAAGCAAGCAACACAAAGGAAAAGGAAAATAAATGGTCCATTGTCCAAGCAAGCAACACAAAGCGGTATTGAAAATCTGCAAAGCATGTTAACAAGAGAATAACTATATCAAGCCCACAGTATCAAACTTGAAGTTTGCTCTATTCACTTTATCATGTCGATTATTGTATGCTAAAAACAAAAACAGGGGTTGGCACAGAGATGTGCAGGCTCATCAAGGATTGGAGTGGCATTTGGCCAGCTGCTACTCGTTCAGATCAGAATGGTCATTAATATCGAGTCCAACTGTGCATTGGTGGAATGCATTTTGACAATGCTGGGGAATGGTGTCAGATGGTTCATTGACTGTTGTATAAGACTGACACTGAACCTCCTATGTAATGCATCAACCCAGAACATAATGGACAGCAATGCAGGATTGCAGAGTTTGCATTTCAAGATGAAAGGAGACTGAAAGGTGAACATCAGGCATATTTGCAGGTTCTGTGTGCTCAATATGATTCATGAGGAACTGCTAATTGGAGTAACAAAGGTCCTGCACCCCAGCACCTTCAGGAGATCTATGGTTTTCACAGCAAGGACACTCCTGAGAAGCCAGTACTGCTCTCACCTGGACAAATGGTTCTGGATAGAACCATAGCTGCCATACACTGCACCAATACCAACCGTATTGATAGAGCACCAGCTCCACCTGGAAAGAAACGAAAGAGAGAGCTGGCTAGTGACATGGAGGTAGGGGCACAGAAATGATGCTGTCATACACTTGCAGTCCTGCATGACACCGATATTATTGAAATTTGTGACGATGATGATAATGGGATAGAGGCCAAGCTCAAGGCTCTGAGAGAGAGGCAGAAGAGGCAGGAAGAGCAGCTTCAACTTGTGCAGGATAAATTGCTGGCATGGAAGATTGAGAGGAGAAGTGTAGCCTGTAACATACCAGAGTCAATTGTAGTGAATCAATAGAATTAAATACTTACATTGGACCATATAGCTGACAGCACTCAGATGTCAAACTGAGCAGGGCTTAGTACTTATGCTGGAACATTGTCAGTATGGGCAGGCCAGAGGAAGGGGTCATGTGATAGCTGTGACACTTCCTAAATATGGAATCCCACAGCTCACAGGTCAATCCTACATGAAACTCTCAATCCCACAGCAAGAAACTCAATCCTACAGTCAATTTCCTTTTTAGCTATCCCACAATCCTATACAAAAAGTCTAGACTCCACATGTTGAATCAATGCTCACTTTCTACAGCACCTGCACTCAGATTCATTCAATTTTGTCTGGTCATGTTGACAGCATGATGGCCCATCAGCTCAAAGAATATCTCGAGCCTCAACTAAAAGCGAGTTCTGCACCTTTTGGCCAGCCTTCCAATGTGTCGAAAAGAAGTATTACAAGTGGTTCAGTCCATCTGAATGACAGTGTCACTGTAGTGGTTGAGGATGCAGACAAAGAGTTCATTTTCACAATAAGCCAAGTGTTTTCGATCGACAAGATACATGCCCTCATATTATTTCGCTCCTTCCTCTACAATCAAGGCCTTCCAACAGATGCAGGTTCTAACCCTAACACTTCACTTGTAGAAGAATTCATCCAAGCTATCACACCCTTTTACTATGCAGAACGATTAGCCATTGTTCGCATCCTTATTCCCCTCCTCCAAGCCTGTGAAAGTGTCTCCGATCCTTTTCACACCCTCTCACTTTTGCCCAAAATTATACCTGACAGCACCAAGTTCATCAAGCTTCTTGTCAAAGAGTACCTGATAAAGACAAAGGAAGATATATTGGAAAAGGAGTCCCATGATTATAAAGCAGAGCAGTAAAGAACAACTTGTAATGTTGGAGGTCCTCTTTTGGCTGATGTGGAGACTGGTCCCTTGCAATGGACCAACTGTCTGGTGTATTTTCTCAGCTGCCTACGAAACGAACTTAGGTTCCAGCAACAAAACAAAACCCTCTTGCTGGGAGAAGAGGCTCAGCAGCTATAACAGGATATAGCTGTTCTATGGGTTCTGATTTGTGTTGAAATTCTTGAGTTAGAAACCATTGCTGAACCTGGTTTCCTAGACATTTCTGACACTTCAGATTGGAAAAATCTGTACACAGCAGATCCAGTCGTTCTCCAGCACCTGCATGAGTTGGTTGCTTCGAACATGTCAGGCACCCCCTAGATAACACCATCTTAGGTAGGATATGTGCTGCTTGAGTATCTATCCTAAGGTGGTGTTAGGACCAAGGTCATGACCAAGTCACTAGGTCTGCCCTGGGCAAACCCATTGGGCATCCCAGCAAATTGGTATTTTTCTTGCTCGTACTGACTGTATGATTATGGTCTGACCATCTGTACATGGGCTGCCTAGTGTAACTGAAAATGTTCATGAAGTTGAACCAGGCTCAGCTAGAGAAGACCATACTTAGCTAGGGCAGACCTGTCAGACCCACTACAAGGTTGGACCAAGGTTAGCATTAGCTGGTCCTCCCATCCTGGCCCAAGTGGGCCTCCCAGCTTCCTGTTTATAGATGTGGGACAGCTTGTCCTCCCACCATGTAAGTCTCAAGCTGGTCTTTCCAACATGTAGATCTTGTTTGGGTCCTTCCAGCTCAAGCTGGTGTGGGTCTCAGCAAGTGTTAGTCACTCAGTTAAGCTGGTCCTCCCAAGGTCTCAAGCTAAAATGTAGGTCTCAATTGGGTCCTCCCAACATGTGGGTCTTAGTGAGTGTCAGTCACTCTTATTAAAGCCATTCATTCAGCTATACATGTATGCTATATTTTGGTATGAACTTTCACTCAATACAACATGCAGGTATAATATCAATCATAATGGGAATGTTTGTGTCCACATAATTATGATCTGACCATCTGTGCATGGGCTGCCCAGTGTGACTGAAAATGTTGGTGAAGTCAGATCAGGCTCAGCTAGGAAAAACCATGCAGGCTTAGTGGATGCATACACAAAAGAATTGCAATGAATTCTTAATTTTAGAATGGATACTGGTCCCTCATGGGAGGACCTGTTGCACAGAAGGCAAAGTGGGAGGACCAGTGTGGGCAGACCCAGACAGCTGGAAAGACCAGGGAGGGTTAAGTGGATGCATTTTATATGTGAATGATCTTGCTGATGCCTACTATGCTGAAGATGTCTGTGTTGAATGAAAGTTGCAGAAATTATCTCAATCCAATAGTGTTGTATTTGTGAAGATTCATCTGTTTACCTTGACTGGAAGACCAACTGAAGAGACCAAGTTCTTGCTACAAGAAAGAATTGCAGTGAAGTATTAAGTTTAGAATGGATACTGGTCCCTCATGGGAAGACCTGTTGCACAGTGGGAGGACCAGTGTGGGCAGACCCAGGCTCAGAGTAACAGATGGGCAGACCAAGGGAGGGAAGACCAGTATGCATGGGCTGCCCAGACATTTGTCTGGGATTCCCACAGTCCACTTCATCTGGAAGGAGGGACCAACCAGGAGAACCAATTGGAAAGAAAAGCATGGGAAGGACACTGTGGGCTGACTATATGTGATTGGGATGCCCAGCATTTGGGCAAGAGGAGAGGACCAGTTTCTGCATGATCAAACAAATGAACAAACTCCTTGATGTATGGTCTTAACTCTTATATAATACATAAGATTGGTGCACTAAAGTTGGTCCTGGATGGGACTCCCACCTGGCTTACATGGTTTGACCACACTAAAGTGGTCATGACCTTGGTCCTAACACCACCTTAGGATAGATATTCAAGCAGCACATATCCCACCTAAGATGGTGTTATCTAGGGGGTGCCTGACATGCTTTGAACCCAAGCAGTCAATTTGTGTGTATCTATCTGGCTTGGACATTTGTTGTTTTCTGTTTTGCTACTGTGGCTGAAACCCTTTCACATCATATCTCCCCCTTATACCGTCCATTTATCAAGCTCATACTGCCTGGCCTCCAGCTTTATAGCACTGAACGGGAACCTGCACATGCCACAATGTCTAAGACATGCTTGGAATCCCATCTAGGGTTGTTATAGCTACTGTTAAATCTTTTAATGTGTTCTCCTTGGTTTGTGACTTCAGTGGCATGGCGAACAGGTTCCCATATCACTGATCCGAATGCTGTTGCCTTCAGGTCACTGCTGAAAGGTAAACCAATGCTATACTCCAGAATAGTTCACAAACTAATATAGGTTTATTAATGGCACTTGTGGTGCTTCATCAGGAAAAACCCTTTTTAACCTGGATGCCTCAAGGTTGACCTGGATCAACCTATGTCAACCTTAGTCAGTCCCAGGTTTAAGTCTCAATTTTCAGGTCAGCCAGGTCAACCTAAGTCATGTCTAGGTTAGCCCAAGTCAACCCAGGTCAGCCCAGGTCATGTCTAGGTTAGTCCTAGATCAGCTCAGGTTGACTTAGGTTGACTCAGGTTTACTCAAGTTTGCCAGGTTTGCCAGGTCAAAAAGGGTTTTTCCTGATGCTTATTCCTATCAAACACATTACTGATTTTGATTGTCTTGTTGAAGTGTGGATTGCACTTTTTGGTTGCAGTGAAAGTCAATCAGTTGTTGCAATCTGCAAGCAGTTCTGGCGTTCAGACTGGCATCAGGGCATAGTGCATCAGGCTATTTTTGAGGTAGCAAGGTCATGGTTCCCAGTTCAGCTGAGGCCACTCATATGTCTCTTTTGTTCCATGACATCTTCTGGCTTTCTTGATACTGACCCACTATATACAGTGGACAGTTCTCTAGATTATCAGCCAGAGGATAGAGACCTTTGTCTCTGTCACATCTTCTACTTTTTTGATCGGTTGTCCTCCTACTCACAGGTTATCCCCTTGAGCGAGTGTACAGGTGCAAATGCACATTATGAATGAAAACAGGAACAATATGGTTCTAGCACTGCTGCCAGCGTCTTTTACTTGACACTTAAAGAAACTAGCCTCCCTGGTGCTACCGTCTTGCATCTGGGTACCAGTGATCGTGTTCTTAGCAGTGACTCAGTGGACTCAATTGTCGTATGTTGGGAAATGGAATATTCTGGCTGGAAGCTGGTCCTTGAAATCCTTCATTCATATCTGACATGAAAGCAGAACATAGTCACTTCATCAAATAACATAGGGCAAATTGTAAACATCTCTCTCTGTGAGGTGGGTTTAGGTGCTGACAGGGGCATTGATGATGCACTAGCCACAGACTGTTACGATTTACCCACTTTAGCGCCTGTCTTATCAAAGCGCCCAACCATGTGCTCTATCAGAACCCTATTTCATTTCACATTCATATCACCCTATCTTTCATTTCCCTTATCCGCTATCTCTTAAATTAACTTCTGATAGCTTATCGCAGACATGAGGCAGAGATAGCTTATCTCTTTCCCTCTGTATCTTTCTCCTCCAACCTTATTCCTTACACCCCAGAGATAACCACTCAGTATTTAAACCATTAGCTATTCGCTGTATTCTTTAGTTTTGGTATTATAAGTTTCACCGAGTCTTTGAGTGGCCTGATAAGCTCTCATTTTTGCTCGTCGCCTTACAAAATACCAAAACTAACCTCTTTCACCTCACTCATCTCGGTCGACAACTTCGCCTACATTTTACTTCTCACCTGGTGCATTGCCATCTGCAACCTCGCCTTCGACATCGCTTGCCATCGACTTCGTCGACGCCGTCGCATTAACCGATGCTTACGCGTACGACACCAACGTCATATCAACACGACTCGTCTATAAACTCCTCTCGTCTTACTTGGTAGTACCGTTGGCTAGCAGGAAGTTCCCAACAAGACAGACAGTAGTGAGCAAACGAGAAAACCAACCTTGAATTGCTAATCGCTTTCAGTGCCGTACAACACAGAAATCGAGAGGCAACGAAAGATACGAAACAATCAAATACTCCGAAACTATCATCACAGCCAAGTCACATCCAACTTTACACCATACCTCGCAATCTACAACCGAGTCAATGAAGTAATCGAAAGATTCTCCACTCCATTTGACTACACACCCGGAATCATCAGCCGAATCTACTACACTCACATCTTCACACAGGACTGGATCAGTCGAAGAAAGACGTACGAAAGTGTCGCTACTGAGACCGAACCAGAAGTCAAAGAATACAAAGACAACGGCACTTGCACTAACCCGGTAGACTACACCGCTCACATTCCTCTAGCGACTTTCATAAGTCTTAAGAAACGGTTCGACGATATCAACTGAGGAAGGTGGGGGCATCTTTACGAAGATACCGGGACCAACACAGACGACAACAACACAGACAAAGGAATCAATACAGACATAAGCTTTGGGTTCGACACCGCAGCGTGGTCAGAACCATATCAGTCAGAAGAAGGCAAACTCCTCACAGCGGAGTTAGAGACACTCAATCACATCGACACCACGAAGACGCCAACACGGCGCAACAAATGCAAACAACAATCAGATGAGGAAACACCCCGGCGTTCTCCCAGATTCAGACGAGAGTAGCAAAACAAGCACGGTTGGAAGATTGGTTTATAACCACTTGCCGACGATTTAGCCCGCCCAATAAAGACTATTTGAAAATTTGGGGTGTTCTCAGAGCAGCTCTTGAAAAAGAGTCACACTATATTCACTCAGCAGACCTATTGTGGACGCTAGACATCCTAACCAATGACGAAAGAGATTTCTTCGACGAAATCCAAGAGCAAGAACTAATTGAACAAACAGATCCCATCACTGTTAAAGAGACCCTAAGGTCTCTATACGATTTCATCAAACAACACGACGCCCGCCACGTCTATACCCAGCACATCCACACCCATCAGAGTAACGCAAGACCGAGTAATAGTCTCAGCTCCGCTTGACTTAACCAGATACATTAATCACATATACGGGCCCAACCACTTTGTAACCCACGTACAAGTCGACAGATCATACCACGTCTATCGCAACGTATACATTGGGTACATTCCAGAAATCAAATACAACTCAGACAGAAAAACATTCGAACCAAGAGACGTCATCATTACAACAGACTTTCTCGAAGAAGCAGTAGAGGAATATCAATTCCTCGACACTTGGACAGAAGATCCCGAAGACATCCCAGTACCATTCGAAGAAACTTTCTCCACTCCACCCGAATCACCAGAACCAGAAACCCCTCAAGTTCGAACTCAGGAGTTACCAACAATCAAAGAAGAATCCGAAGAACCTTACATATCAACTCCCCAACACCAAACCTTACAACCAACCAAGTCATCACTACGCACAGTTCACTTTAAAACATGACTGACATTGACATGCCAATGCCATCAACATCAGGAAAGGCCCCGGAAAAAATGGTATACACCATAGAACCACCATACTATTACCCAGACAATTACGACCATACAGATTCACGCATCATACAACAATTAGGATACTACGCGTCACGAAGGATGGAAGGAGATTACTATGTCCGCGTCCTTGGAAAATCACTCGAAGGAGCCAAGTACGAAATCCACAGAGATAGAAAAGAATACTCTCTGGCTGGAGAGATAGTACAACTATTCGAGTCGACCACAGGAATAATGGGCACCATATTAGCAGAACCAGCAACTGGAGGCAACACCATCATCATAGTACCAGACGGCACTCCAAAAAACAAACCAACCGAACAAGTGACACCTACGCCAACAGTAACAATGACGACCAGTTCTAAAATCAAAATCGCTAGACCCCCAAGGTTTACAGGCAACAAAAAGAACTGGGAAGGGTTCATCTTAGCAGTCGACACCTACCTCATGGCCTACGTGGATGAATTCAAAGATGATGAGAGAAAGATATGGTTTGTCATATCATATCTCGGCACAGAAGACGGATCGCCATGCGTCGCATCAGATTGGCTCCGAAACTGGAAGGAATCACATTCCTACAATGGCACTCTCGTGGCAAATGACTTTAAAAAGTTCATCACGGATCTCAAAGAAGCCTTCGAAGATCCAAACTTAAAAGTCAATGCCGCTAACAAGCTTCAAAACCTCAGACAGGGAAAAGACACCCTGACCGAATACTTCACCAAATTCGAACTAAAAGCCGCCACTGCAGGATATCGACAGTTAGACGCTGTCCTTATCAATCTCCTTAAAAGCCAAGTGCAACCCGAAATACATGCAGAATTATACAGAGGGGGAATACCGATTCCCACCAAATACGCCGAAATGAAACAAAAGTTGTATAACATCGAGATGGCGCTCGAAGAGGAGAAATCGAGGTCAAACGCCTTTCACACTGGAGCACCAATCCCACCTCGACGTAACACGTATACGCCACCACAACGACACAATACAACCTCCTCAGATAATACCACAGCACACACTTATGGAGGACAAGGTCAGCCAATGGATCTCGAAGCGGGACGAACAAAACGACTACTTGAATGCCGACACTGCAAAAAAATGGGATGTCACCTCTCCTGAGACTGCAGAGGGGAATGCCCAGATTGCCATGGCAAACACCCAGGTCGATACTGTCAAAACAAACCACCTCCAAAATGACCTTTCACTACGCGCACATTGGACTTTATCAACTTCACACACATCACAGATGAAGAAAGAGAACAGCTGAGACAAGCTGTGGGTTTTCAAATGGGAGCGAAGTAGACACAACTTCGTCATCCCCTGGTCAGGACTCTTATGCACACGTTTCTTGTCAAACATGCCCCGAGGCATTGTATAATAGGAATACATCTTTTTCACGTGCAAAAGAATCCAGCGTCAAAACTGAAACAAGCACCAAATGGAAGACAATGATCGAAGAAGTCAAAGATGAAGAATCTACCTCTTCGGGTCACTTCCAAAAACAATCACAGTCAGAACAAAAGAAGCCCGAACCTTTCTCATCATTATGGGTTCTATCAAGGCTACGAGATCTAGCCGCTGAAGCAGGAATAGGAACACTAAAACAGTGGGTACACGACCAAAAACAACGAGAAGTGAACGAACATCTCGTTAAACAGCTGCTAAATATTCCCACCAACGAAGCTTTAGATTGGCTAGAAGATCTCCATGAACCTAAACGATTTATCTTCAGAACCACAAAGACAGATCAAGAGCTAAACGTCCAGATAGAACTCCAAGATCTAGAAAAGGGAACCAGATACCAAACACAAGCGCTTCTTGACAGTGGCTGTACAGGCAGCTGCATTAGTCAACGGTTTGCAGAAGAAAAGAAGTTATCCCTACACAAATGGGAACATCCAATCTCTGCATACAACACAGACGGAACGGAAAACAACAATGGGAAGATCACACATTATGCCGAAATGAAAATGATCATAGAGGGACACTCCGAGATCCGAAAGTTCGCAGTCACTAACCTAGGACGATCGGATGTGTTCCTAGGACACGAGTGGCTAAACTTCCATAACCCAGAAGTAGACTGGACCACCGGATCATTACATTTCACCAGATGTCCCGCGGCATGCGGATACACAGAACCAGAACCAGAAGACGTAGAAGAAGGGGATAGGATTTGGATGAAATACCCAAAACCATCTCGCAATGTTTGAAGAAACAAAGCTTTCATGCGAGCTCACCAGTCCATCGCCAACGCACTAGCAGAAGAATTTGAAAAAAATAAAAAAACAGATCCCATCCCGGAACAATATAAGGGGTTCGAAGAAGTCTTCGAGAAGACTGAGTTCGACACCCTTCCACCAAACCAACCTTGGGACCATGCTATAGAGTTGAAGCCAGGATCAGAACCAACAGGATGCAAAGTATACCCTCTGAACCTGGATGAACAAAAGGAACTCGACGCATTCCTTGAAGAACATCTAAAAACAGGACGCATCCAACCCTCTAAATCTCCCATGGCTTCACCTTTCTTCTTTATCAAGAAAAAAGATGGAAGACTAAGACCAGTACAGGACTATCGAAAGCTCAATGACATGACCATCAAAAATCGATATCCTCTTCCCCTCATCCAAGAGCTAGTAAACAAACTGAAAGGCGCCAAATATTTCACAAAGCTCGACGTGAGATGGGGATACAATAACGTATGAATCAAAGAAGGAGATGAATGGAAGGCGGCCTTTCTAACCAATCGAGGACTGTTCGAACCTCTAGTAATGTTCTTCGGACTCACAAATTCACCCGCCACATTCCAAACAATGATGAATGAACTCTTACGAGACCTGATCAACACGGGAAAGGTTCTCGTATACATCGACGACATACTCATCTTCACCAACAACCTAGACGAACACCGCAAACTCGTTTGCCAAGTCCTATCCATCCTAAGCGCCAACAAACTATATTTAAAACCAGAAAAATGCGAATTCGAAAAACAACAAATAGAATTTTTAGGATTGATCGTCTCGGAAGGCAAAGTTGAAATGGACCCAATCAAGGTCAACGGTATTCGAAAATGGCCAGTTCCTAACAACAAAAAGGAACTACAACAATTTCTAGGTTTCTGCAATTTCTACAGGAGGTTCATTAAAGACTACAGCAAAATTGCAAAGCCCATGACACAACTGACCGGAAACGATACATGGAAATGGGAAACAGAACAACAAACAGCCTTCGACACACTAAAAGAGACCATCACGACAGCCCCCTGTCTTCACATACCTGAAGACGAAGGACAGTTTAGAATAGAAGCAGACGCATCTGAAGGAGCAATCGGTGCAGTAATCTCTCAACGAATAGAAGACAAATGGCACCCGGTTGCTTTCTATTCCAAAGCGCTTTCACCTACACAACGAAATTACGAGATCTACGACAAAGAGATGCTCGCAATTATGGAAGCGCTGGCCGAATGGAGACACCTAGTACTGGGAGCCAGACAAACCTTCGAAATCTGGACGGACCATCAAAATTTACAATACTTCCGACAACCACAAAAACTTAATCGACGACAAGCACGCTGGGTCACAGAACTAGCAGACTACGATTATACATTACACCATAAACCGGGCAAACAGAATCAACGGGCAGATCTATTATCCAGAAGACCAGACCACGATATGGGACACAAAGACAACGAAAATGTCATTGTACTGACACCTATGACTTTCAGAGCACTAGAAGCAGTCATAATTCACGACCCACCAGAATACCTACCAGAGCTAAAGGATCCCTTGCAAAAACTAGATTCTTCAGCCAAACAAGCTTTAGAAGGTAAAGACAAGGAATCAAACAGACTAATCTTTTACGACAACTGCATATACGTGCCCAAAAACCATAAACTCCGTGAACGAATCATTCGAGACCACCATGACAACCCGTTAGCCGGACACCCTGGAAGATACAAAACCCAGGAACTCGTTCAGCAAAACTATTGGTGGCCACAAATGCAAAAGATGATTCGCCGATATACAGATGGTTGCATAAAATGCCAAGAAGACAAAATTGATCGACAACCCTTACACGCCCCTCTTAATCCTCACGACATCCCCAAACAGCCGTGGCGAAAAGTCACAGCAGACATGATCGGACCTCTCCCCGAATCCAATGGCTTCAATGCAATTGAAGTATTCACTGACACCTACAGCCACCGCATACACGTAGAACCCACACACATAGAACTCAGCGCAGAAGGATTTGCCAATCTCGTACGAGATAGAGTAATCCGATATCACGGTCTTCCAGAAGTCCTAATCTCAGATCGAGGACCCCAGACAGTAGCCAAAGCATGGGATCAAATATGCAAACAACTCGGTATCAAACGACATTTATCCACAGGTTATCACCCAGAAACAGACGGTCAAACAGAAAGGGCAAACCAAGAAATAGAAGCATACCTTCGCTTATTCATCAATTACCTACAAGACAATTGGAGCGAATGGTATGCTATCATGGAATTCAGTTATAACAATTGAGTTCATTCCATGACAAAACAATCACCCTTCTTCACCGATCACGGTTACCACCCTTACACCGGAACAGAGCTACAAAGAGACCAAGTACCTTCAGCCACTGAATGGGTTAAACGACTCTCTAACGCGCGTCAAGAAGCGGAAGCTGCCTTAGCCCTAGCAAAGGAAGCTATGAAACAACAATTCGACAAACACCGCTCCGCGTCACGAGACTACAAACCCGGAGACTTAGTCTGGCTAGAAGGGACGAACATCAAAACTCAACGACCCGCCAAAAAACTAGATCATTTACGACATGGACCCTTCGCAATCACAGAAAAAGTGGGACAAGCAGCATATAGGCTCAAACTACCACAAAGTCCTACTTGGCGAAGAAAACATGACGTCTTCAATGAAAAATTACTCAAACCTTTCATCAAATCCTCCTTTGACATCCAACCTAACGAACCGCCACCATCACCAGATTTAGTCGAAGGAGAAGAGGAATTTGAAGTCGAAGCCGTCATAGACAGTCGCAAAAAGGGTCGCTATATCGAATACTTGGTCAAATGGAAAGGCTTTTCCGATGCTGAAAACTCCTGGGAACCTCGCGGAAACGTCCGACATGCTGAAGAAGAAGTAGAAAACTTCCACAAATTACACCCTCACAAACCAAAACCAACATCTTTCAATCGAGGAATCATTATTACCTCTAACCGAACCATCCTCGATTCCTTTAAACCAATGTTCGAATTCACAACACCATCATGGAGACCATGATCTTAAAGAGGGGGTAATGTTACGATTTACCCACTTTAGCGCCTGTCTTATCAAAGCGCCCAACCATGTGCTCTATCAGAACCCTATTTCATTTCACATTCATATCACCCTATCTTTCATTTCCCTTATCCGCTATCTCTTAAATTAACTTCTGATAGCTTATCGCAGACATGAGGCAGAGATAGCTTATCTCTTTCCCTCTGTATCTTTCTCCTCCAACCTTATTCCTTACACCCCAGAGATAACCACTCAGTATTTAAACCATTAGCTATTCGCTGTATTCTTTAGTTTTGGTATTATAAGTTTCACCGAGTCTTTGAGTGGCCTGATAAGCTCTCATTTTTGCTCGTCGCCTTACACAGACATCTTCAATCTCATATGAAGTGTCATCTCCCATAGTCCTGTTCAAGCAGAAGAGTTAATGCAGACTCTGGAAGGCATGGTATCGGTCGATAAACAAGCTCCAGACTTGGTTCAGCTCACTGCTATGATTTTGGAGGATGCTTTGACCTCTGCGACTTGTGACTGTAGCTGACTGATTGCTTCAGCAATAAGCGTGCTTAGCGCCATCCTTGCTATACCCCAGTTCTCAAATTGTGTGTGGATATATATCCATTCGGCTGGTGCTCTTTTTGGTTCTGACAGAGCAAAAGGCTCCATCTCAGCTGCACTTGCCATGGAATGAACCACTAGCCAGTACATTATTACTCTGGGCCTTCTTCAACTCATGCACTGCCTTTGTGAGGATGCCACTTTGACGGTTGTACCCAATGATCTGCAACTCCACAAACTAAAAACTGATGTACTTCTACACACCATGCACTTTGTGCACACTGAAATCTGGATTGAACACCTGGGATGGAAATATGCTCAACTGGGTGACTGGTTTGAAATTGGAAGGCGTGTTGCCTGTCTGTACACAGATGTCTTAAGGAGGACTCCATGAGATCTTGATGCCGCACCCTGGCAGGCACTGAGCAGATTTATTTTGGAGCTGCTCCTACTCAACACTACAACTTCAGCACTGATGCCACTTGTCTCGTCTGTCACATCTGGAAGTCATCTGCTTGAGGCTTTATATTTGTTGCATCAATTTGGGGACTCTAGGAAGTTGATATTCCTCTTGGAGTCGCAGCTCCACTTGGCCAAACTGCTTCTTGCATGGAGGCAGAACTGCATCTCCAAATCCAAGCTCTCCCTATTAGAGCAGATGTTATGTGCTCGTCCTGGAAATCCTAACACAAAGACCAATACAATTGATGTGCTATTGTCATTTGTTCAAGCAAGGAATGCTGGAACAGCAGTACCAGTGGTTGCAATGAACATAATATCTGGAATTTGCACTTCATTGTCACCAACCCACCTTGCTGGCCACTTTTCAGATCTGGAGTCTGTCATTGCATCGTTAATTCACATTGTGCTGGAAGTGTGTTTACATCTCATTTCCATAATTCTGTATGAAAATACAATCACCACGCAGCAGCTGCACTTGAAGCTGCTTTGGGGGGCAGCTGCTTTTTCTACCTACCAGACTGACAGCACTTCAAGACTCCCAAGTCTCAGAATGTTAATGCCACCTGTGAGAGATGCTCTAGATCGACTTGAACCGGAGATGCTGTAATCCCTAGATGAACAAACCATGTTGTTCCTTCTGATGAGTTAAAGTTGCACCACAGCCTGAAGTCTGACATTGTTTGTGTCTGAGTCTCAACATTTCATGCTGTAATGAGTGCCATTGCATGATCAGCTAAATTTTTCGAGCAAGTGGTCACTCAGATGTGTATGTAATGCATCTGTATGAAAGATTGGCTTTTTTGTCTTTCGGAGTTGGGTTTCCCCAGAATCGAGTGAATCTTAGACTTCAGGCTGTGGAGCAGCTTTTGATTCATCAGAAAGAACAACATGATTTGTTCATCTAGAGATTACAACATCTCTGGTTTATCTGGAGCATCTGGCATTAACATTCTGAGACTTGAGAGTCTCAAAACAATGGAGATCTTGCCCAGATGTCAAATGAGCATCTGCTCTCAAACCTCTACTAAAATTGGATTTAGGTAGGAAAGGTCCTCCGGTGTCTTAGCACTTATAGTAGCTCACTAAGACTATTTTGCCTGACAAGAAATATGAGTTAAAGGTAGTTTACAGCATATTCAATATCCTCCAAAGGGTGGCAGACCGGTAATGCAAAAAAAGAGTCCAACAGGGGGTTAAGGCTGCGGTAGCTCAATCTATGGAATGACCCGACCCGACCATTGCCCAACCATGACATACATCATACAGGTCTGACATGCAGTCTGACATTCCTGCCTGATACAGCTCCGGTGTGCACGGTAGCAGTTTCAATGGCATGTCTACTATACCACAGTTCACTCAGGCTGGTAACTGTATTACTAACATGTCAACGGCTTGGAATCTTCTTCCTAAAATTGTATGGAAGTGTACACATGCGGTTTGCTGATTTAGCAAGTGGCAAGAGGGGCAACTTGAATGCACCACTTATGACCTGAGAATGCTGCCCTCTGTCTCCACTCAAATCGTTCTGGCTGCTTTTGATAGTTATCTTGAACCAGTTCTTCAGCTCCTAGGACAGTATAAAAGCTGGCCAGAATTAATAGAGGCATCAGTGAATCGAAAGCTCTCAACAGATTTACAATGCCAATCGAAAATAACAAAACTTACAACATCATTAGCAACAGCTTCCAGTCGCAGCTCATTGACGCTGCTGGGGCAAGCATCGCTCCTGGACCGCATGTCCAAGGGTACCAGGCAAATGGTACGAATGCTCAAAAGGTCAGTGCCCTTGGATAATGACAATGATTTCTTCATCCACCTCCAGTGGCTCCTCCAAGGGAGTGGCAGCGTCTGGACCATCAGCTCCATCAATGGTGCTAGTGCGTTTGCTAGGCCCAACACGCCCACTGAGGTAAGTTGATTGTCCATCAGGTCCCCAAAACTGAAAGCGACATGTTCTAGGGCGCCAAGGTCGTCATTGGCAACATACAAGAATACAAGATCTCTGAACAGGAACCAGGAATATATACCATCAAGGTCAAAGACGAAGAGCTTTATTGGGTGCTTCCCAACGGGGCGGACCAAACTCAGGTATACTTTCTCAGTTCAATAAGGTAGGAAGATCTGATTTGACCGTAGATTGAGATTCGTCCTGAGGGGTTCGGACATGACTT
Source organism: Megacollybia marginata (assembly GCA_003313965.1). Lineage (NCBI taxonomy): Eukaryota > Fungi > Basidiomycota > Agaricomycetes > Agaricales > Porotheleaceae > Megacollybia > Megacollybia marginata. The sequence goes on from QLOY01003158.1 coordinate 28,219, forward strand.
GTGGATCTTTAGCGAGATCACTGACTGAGTCAGCTCTCTGGATATATCACCAGTAGCTATATAAGCTTCATCTGAATGAATTGTTTTTGTTGAATTATCATGAGCTTTCAATGAGGTTTATGATCCGTGTTGTCAAATTCAAGGGCCAGTGAATGTGAATGGAAATAAAACTTGGTACCACACATCAATTAATTTTTAAGGACATGTCACATACCTAAATCGGCAACCAGCCAGCTCCTGAAGCCTTCCGTAAATTGTGTAATAGTCATCACCAATGACACAGGTCCTGGGCCCAAGTGGAGCCTTAGTGGTAGAATGAATTGAGTGCGGTGACAATCTCCCATACAGAGTACATACGGCTTTCAGCATGCATGCAGATAGTCACATGCTTTCTTTCGTACGCTGTGCTTCCCCCGAGTATGCCTGATATCTGATCATCACTAGCCTCATCGTACACCCGTGTCAAGTAGATGTGATAGGCTCAAACACGTAGCATTCCAACAAAGATACAAACAGAGCATAAAAATGGAAGCAAACGGACAGAAATTTAAGTAATCACCCGGGTGCGAGGCAAAATCTACAGTCAGCAACTCAGATCTCAGAGAGCACCTACCTATTGTCACTCTTCCGACATTCCTTGAGAAATCGCCCAAGATACCCTTCCCAATCCACCCAATCTTCACTCCCGTTTTCATCGTTAGTCAACCTCTTCAAAAGGGCGTCCTTTCCCATCTCATTCTGTGGAAATTTTGGTTTCCACCCCTCGCTTGGAAACCTAATCCACTTCACGAACGGATTGAAGGTAGCCCTCTCCAGACCGGGGAACCTCTCTTTGACGTTAGAATTGAGAATTGTATATTCGTCATCAAGATTGAGAGGATGAATCTCATCTTGCATCAAGTTGACTACCTGTATATCGACCTGTTTGAGACGCGGACTGGAGACGCAATCCAACTCTGAAACGAGATTTTGAGTTTCATGCCATGCATATAGGCGGATTGTGACGATTTCGAGATTCGGGAATAACCCTGAAGTTTTAAGTGTGCGCTGACTAGGATTGAACGTGAAATCGGCAACTCTGGTGGCTAAAACCAAGAGTTTGGGAAGGTCGAATGGGAGAGATGGTGTTTCTGAAGTTGGCCCTTCGTCGATGTTCAACGTTGTTACGTAGGGGAGTTGATGCGTAAACCACTGCAAGGCGGGGGGATCACATTCGAGTTTTCGTAGGGAGGGCAACGCTGTTTTCGGTAGCTTGCCCGCTGCGGAATCGGTACGTGGTCTTCCACTCAAACTTAGCGAAGTGATGGAAGAAAAGGGTTCGAAGGATGCTAGGAACGTGTCGAGAATCAATGAATCGTCACAATCGAATTGTAGGTGAACGTGATGGAGGGTAGCTGATATCGAGGCTTGCCCTTCCTGGACAATGCGCCGAGCGATTTCAAACTGTCCAATATATCCGCGGATGGGCAGAGAACGAAAAGCTCCGCCGTCGAAAACCTCAGAAGGATAATGACACTTGTCAAGAATGATGCCTAGGATTGAGTTCGATCCTGCCAACCTGGAAAGCTTCTCGAGAACGATCTTTGTAACCCACATATTTCGCAGCGTCAGAGATTGAAGTTTGGGCATTAACATCATCGCATCGAGATACTTGTCCACGAACAAAGCATGCCAGTGGAGCTCATGGTCATCGGGAAGAGTTTCTGCACCATGGTGACCATTCGCATAACCTTCGATTACACATTCCTCAACTGCGGACGCGAGCTCTTTGTAGGTCTGCTTCTCGGCCTTTGTTGTCACAAGTTTCCGAAGTAGCTCAGATTTGGCTTGGTCGATCGAAGAGGAAGTCGTGGGGTAGTTTTGTAAGTGGAGCTGCGTACACAGAGTGGTATGCAGCATGTGGAGTGGCGTCTTTCGCTTTGATTGATTGCCACCAGTAAACACCAGTGATCTGTAAATTTGAGGAAGACAGACGCTGGCGAATACGCGGCAGACACGAGAGAGGTTCGACAGAATCAAAGAAGATTCGTCGCGACTTAGTTCTAATTCTTCGGGGGAGTCAAAATAAGTAAATATGAGCGTGTATATTTCGTTCGGAATCATTGAGAGTGCGGTGCCGTCTTCACGACGACGGTCTGGCGCTAGGAATGGTTAGATGTAAGCATTTGACTGAGTAAGGGAAGGGACTTACTGGACCAAGGAAAAGTCGTAAGAGTCATAACACCGCATTTTCGCATGGAGACTGGGGATATGGTGTGAGTCCGAGGCCCTGATGTCGACGCGGACAATAACTAGGGTGAATGGAGAGTGGCAGTAAGTGACAGCACGACCCCGTGACCACCATGTCACACTAAGTACCTTTTGCCTTGCCGAGTCAATGCCGAGTCAATGATAAATATAGCAGAGGTACCTTTTAAGTTGTAGCACCTGCTTTAAATTAATTATACAGTCATTAGATATTTCTGTTCAGACTCGGACACATCCACTTTGACTCGGAGCTCCTTTGCACTTCGACAGTCTGTCGTAGCTAACGCTCCAGGAGGACACCCCCTTTGGAATGCCGTAACTATGAAGGGATCAAGGTTTTTTGTAAGGCGGAAACCTTGATGATATCATAGTCCGTCTGGCGTTCTGTTGCAATGGTGTTTGTTCGGACGAGAGGAATACGAATGATGTTTCTAGAACACTGGACCTTTCCATAATGATCAAATAAGTACGTACTATGTAAGTAGTACTCACGTCTTCAATTTTAGTGCAAGTGAGCATCTGGTTGTTTTCGATGTATCCACTACTTCTGGTTCTGAAGATGCGGCATATGGAATACGGGCTATTGTGGAAACAATCAAAGCAACATATCTAAAAGATCAAGTCCGTCGTCTTGGAGGTCTGTAGATACTGGCTCTAGGTACAATACATTCGAGCATTGATAGGGATCAGGCGAAACAATGTCCTAATCAGAAGGATTCGCAAAGCATCCTCTGAGCGAGTCTGACACATCTCGGAAACATAGGTGAGATATTGCCAGGCAGCCACCTAATACCTATACAGTTGAATGCCCCAACATATATTCCGTTTCAGCCAGTTCATCATCATTCATCATCATCAAACTCTGTGCCAAAATGATCAGTACTTATCTGAAGACAAGGGTGAAGACCTAAACCTGCCATCCCACAGATATGAATCGTCTTTGAAGGGATCCGGATTGTTGAAGGTTCTTTGAGGAAATCATGAGTGTGGCTGTAGCTTCACAGCTAGAATACACCCGTCACAGACCCGGGGATTATCAACGCACCCAACATCGACGAAAACGAGTCATCACCGCGTCTATCCTTAATCAACGTCACTGTAATCCCAAGCGACAATGTTATTTGCGACATCCCCTCAACTAGCCGATGGCAATCTTCAGGTATCAACTCAAACTCCTTAGATCCCAAACCGACGATCTGCAAAAGGCACTTACGTCCATGGTGTTGATGGAACGAAGATGCAAGCGTTTCAAGGAGGTAAGATTCAGCCCCTCGATCGTCTGACCTATACCTATAGTATGAATACCGTGTTCATCAATGGTCAAGGATTCGAGTCCCTCGAACCGAACAGCATGACCTGCATACAGACAACACAGGCTCACGAGGAATATTTAATTTTGAAAAGATTTTGCCCCATAGCTCAGGGGGAAGCTTATCATGGTGCATCTGAGAAGTCAGACAGAAAGACGGAATCGGTCGTTCTCGAGGTTCTATAGTCTCGTAGATAGTAGAAGACGCGAGTAAGAGTACGACAGACCTTTGCTAATGACATGACGCAAACTTGCAATCGGCACAAGGTAGCATGTCAGTGAATCATCGTCCCCCTATACGTATTTTGCATATTAAGTACGTCTGGCAAACGTTTAGACTGAGGAAGGATATATTGTTTACCATCGGTTCGACTTCTAAACCCGATTTAGGTCCAGACATAAAGCTTGCATAAAGAGGCCTAGCCCAGTCCATCGAACTCCCTTCTCGACAGTGATGTCTTCAGGACGAGACTTGCTAGCCAAAACCATCACACTCTTCAACGATATTGGCACACGGTACGAGACAGCGTTCGAAGATGAACCACATCAGATGGCATCTCTCGACTGGCTACTCTCCCATCTCGCTCCCAAATCCAATATTCTCGACATAGGTTCTGGAACTGGACGCCCTGTAGCATCGACATTGGCCGCTGCTGGCCATTCAGTTCTTGGAATCGATATAACTCCGGTTATGGTAGCCACTGCACGAGAACAAGTACCGGCAGCACGTTTTGAAGAGATGGATTCCAGGGATTTCATAGCGCCAGCTGAAGAGTACGATGCTGTTACTGCGTATTATAGTTATCTCGCTGGAGTGTCGCAGAATGACATTCGCGAGGTATTTCCAAAGATATATCGGTGGCTGAAGCCAGGTGGACTCTTCGTTTGGGCGACTGCATTGCTTGGACTGGGAGCAGACTTAGTTCCGATAAAGTGGATGGGTCGGTCAGTGCCTGCCGTGTCGACTCTGAGCCAAGAGGAGGTGAGGAAGTGTATACGAGAGGCAGGTTTCGAAATCATTCAAAGTGAAAACTTTAAGCTTAAGCCGAAAGCTGCAGAATGTGGTCTCTGTTCCCCAGAACAGGTAGATGTGGAGGATATGCTGTATATATACGCCCGGAAGCTAGCAGAGTAGTATCGCATACACTCACGGCTACACAATACCGATTCTTGTGTTCCCATCATATAGAACGATCCTAAACGAGTAGCGGAACGGAACAACTTATTGATGAGTAAGCACCTTATGGTCCTTATCGTACGAAAGCGTCTCGAATGGAAGCTAGTTTTGTTTCTCGCTTTCTAGAGATGCGGGTACTACGGCAGCGAGGAATGCTTCGCCAATGCTACGGCTTGCCGTATTTCGTAGGGCCAGGTTAGGAAGACATCACCGTGAAGGGAAACAACAACAGCAATGCATTTCTTGGCAACGAGAGTCGATGAGCTCACTTGAAAGACGAGCTGAAGAATTCATATTCTCCTTCGCCCCGCCAAGATTGATATTTGCCTCAGGGTCACACTGCCTGGATGTCGTCAGTGCTACTTAGCCTTCGATGCTAGGCCTGGTCGAGAGTGTAGACATGGTTTAAGCTAGTAAGACCTTAGACCAAGGGGTGTCCGGAAATTCAATAGAGTACCAGGGGTTGTATAAAAAATTAAGTGGCCATTGGGGGACCAACCTACCATCCACGTGACATTTACATCACGTGTATACCTAAAATAGAACACTTGCCCGTTCAGACCATCGCTGCCACGGCTGAACGACCCTTGTGCAAACTACCCCCTTGCGCTCACGTGACATGCCACATGACTTGTTCAACGCAATGTGCTGGCATCGCTCGAGATGTTCGTGCTCACTGTAGACAGTCCTTAGAGGTATATTTCTGACTTGTTTGTCTCGAAAATGCTAATTTATCAATTTAGGCCACACTAATGTACATATATAGGCAATACACTTCGCTTTCCTATTACCTGCTCTCTCCCACTGGTTTCGGTCGCCAAAACATTGCGCTAGACAAGGTAGGGTCAAACATACGAGGCGTTTCTATGCGATTGTTGCTATACCGCCGGTCCTTTTCGTTGCAAGTACCAATGAACCGCAATGCTCCCGCTGCTTCTCGATGTAAGGCCGCAAGCAGTCTGCGATCATTGAACTGAATTTGATACTCGAGGCCGATCGAAAAATCTCTGAATAAGGACACAAGGCTCTGCATCTCCTCCCTGAATGTATGCTGATCAACTAGGAATTGCTCTGATGCTGTGGGATCGTCATCATCATCATCCGAGTCACTGTCATCATTCAGCTCGCTCTGTCTATCCTCCTCGGGATCGTCTTGTCCCAGCCGTGTGTGCGAGGCTGTAGAGCCTGCTGAATCCAGCGGAATCAAGTCAGGATGCTTCCAAAAAGGTGATGTTCGTTGCCGTCTGACTTGATGAAAGAACCGAGGTGGAACAGGTCGTACACTCTGTATAAGATGCTTGCATATGAGAAAGCGGCTCTTCACAAAGTGTGGGCAGGTACAGACCCAGCGGATGGGATCTGGACGATATCGATCTCTGTTTGAAGGCAACGTTGTTGGTGCTTTTAGACATCTCTTCCATTCAGCCTTGAATGGTTTTCTCCAGGAATGTAGCTCGCGATAGCGAGCCACGGGACGGATAATCCAGTCAATTTTGCGATAGTATCTCGGTGCCAGCTTCTTGACCAGGATCCAGACCAAGAGATCAATGCGGGGATTAGAAAAGTGGTGTAGGAAGTCTCGTTTGATGCGCCGCCAACTGTAGTATTGGTCAGTATAGATCCCAACTTGATATAGTCTACTAACTGGCTTTCGACTATCATAGTTGTCTGGAGAATAGGGATCATTTCAGGGTATGCTGAACGTGCCCAAAGAGTCCATCGTTCAGGCCGAAGCCAATTCATCCACAGGTAGGCCCAGAGTTCACGCAAATCATGCGCAAAACATAGATTGTAGATTCTATGAACTGCCCATTCACGTATTGCGGTAGGATGGTCAGCCGCATAACCTGGGATCAATGGATGAGCACAGTATGCATCCTCTAGCATGTCAATGATCTGTTGGCGATATTTTTTTGGACAGAATTGGCGCCTCAAAGTTTCATCATCATCCTCTTCATCTGCTGATTGAGCAGGACTGTGCATGGTCAATGGACGTTTAACTGGTTGAGATGGTGGTGGGAGTTTGATTGTTGTTTGACTTGCCCAAGGACGATCTGGTGTAAGTTCCTCTTCTTCATCTTCCTCCTCCAGCTTCCCACCTTCATATTCAGTTCTGTCAGCTTGTCCAGTTGGGCAAAAATTTGCATCAATAAAGCTGAATGCTGCATGAGCGGCCTTGGCCCGTTTCTTTGAGTAAGGGGTAGTTGAGAGCTTAGCTTTAGCAAGCCGTTCCCGAACCGCCTTTCGCATATGCCACCAGCATAGTGCGATCTTTGCGGACGGCCATGTCTCCTTTACCATTCCAATCTCAGCCATGTCTTTGTCGACATGCACAAACTTCGGAATGATACCATATCGATCTCTTAGCACCTTGCCCCATGCATGTAGTGCACATTTTCGTTTGCTGATCTCAACAGCCTGTGCTGTAGTAAGGAAGCAGTAAACAAGAGGGA
>QLOY01003163.1:0-13062 GCA_003313965.1 Megacollybia marginata
CCCTCCACAACAAACTTGCCAGCAAGCTCAACAACCGACTTGCAGACAAATTCAACTGCTTCGATGAAAGGTGTAAAGGGCAAACGGGCGGGAAAGACAGCAACAGGGGTGAAGGCAAAGAAGGGGACGAAGTAGAATTGGAGCTATTGGTGGGAGTTGGCGGGAGTTGGCTGAGATAGCGGTAGGATACTTAGATTGTAGCTGGTTGAGGTCGGCTGAAGCTGGAATGGACAGATTAATCACTGGTATATGTTCAGTTGGGTACAGCTGATTTAAGTTGGCTATGGATGGAATCGATTGGCCCAGGGTTCACATTATCGGGAAGGGCCAACTGGAGCCGGCAAATTTGGGCGAGTTGGCTTTAGTCGGCTCAGGTTGGCTCCTCCCCGATGAATTCTCACTGGGGGTCAGGCCCGGCCCGGACCGCGACTTGTCTACCCGTACGGCTGTTGGCAAGGACTTGTGCCCTAAAAATGGTAAACTCTATTGTTCCGAGTTCGCTGGTGCGAGCAATGATTTCCTTCTGAAAAATAAAACCTTAGCACTGCTAATCGCGATAGCTACGGGACACTGTACCTCGTCGCGAAGGTCTTTCCGGCTAATGAAAATTTCTGTCTGTTTGTTTCTGTGTTGTATGTCGTGAACCATATATTGGGCGAGGTCCTCAGATAAACTTGGTGTGAGGTTGAGAATCTGATGATTGAACGCTTGCTGGGCTGCCGCAATATTCTGCATTTGCCACGAAACTGGAAGTGCCCTATTTACGGACGCCGTATAGAATTTCTCGATATCTAGGAAACCAGGACGGTGCTCAAACCTTTTGACTATAATGACCATCGTAGTCAAAGATGAAATCCAGTCATGTGACTGTCCGCCACTATCGAGTCCACCGACTCCAGATTAGTAAGTGTCAGCATACAGTCGCTTAGGTATACCGTATAGTCGTATTAGCGCCATCAAGCGGCATGACCCTGATTTGAACCACTACCCTAATAGGTAGTATAGCCATCCAGTGAGTGCGCCGATCTGGCAGGAAAACAGTTACAGCTATATTGTGCTAATACTTACTATGTTTCCCGGACTTTACAGTGGACTGAAATACCAAGCTCATGCCATACATTGTATTTGAGGCAAATTTGAGGAGATACTAGCAAGATATAATGTAAGTACGGTCTGAGCAAGGGTAGGAACACGAAGAAGCGCCTGGTACATCTCCGAAAATAGAACGCGGTCAGCCATTTCAATGGCTGCACGGGATATTCACATGACCCAGCCGCGCTGCGCGTTTTGCTCAGTGCGAGTTATTTTTGGAGATGTACAGGTCTCTCAACATCACGCATTGAGAGACCTGCGTCAGGTCTAATTGTATACAACTACTAAGTTTATTCTAGGATGCCATTAGTACCATTACAGTGTTGCCATAATACCCACATCGCTAGTCAATACATAGGACGTAAAGAATTGGTAATACAAGCCTCAACAAGAGAATTGAATGAATAGAATTATTCCGTCTTGGCCATCGAACTGCCCGATTCTGATTCGAACGGTGATCATGTGTCTAACAATATATCAGTGGTTTACTGTCAAACTGATTACAATTGAGCATATGGAATGAGACCAAAATATGACCATACCTTGGGAGGAAATACACTGGCAGCAATACCCTGTAGCTGGTTCAACAATTGCTAGCCAACAATGACGAGGGGAAAGGCCGTGTGAATTTGGTGTGAATTACGTTTAGTGTATGTGCAATTTGGATGGACTCTGCTCAGACTAGGTAACTACATCTTCTGTTCGCAACCACAGGACACAGACACTGAGGGCTGAGGGCTGAGGGCTGAGGGCTGAGGTAAGGCTCAGACCAATGATGATTTTTTTATCCGGAAGTTATTCCATCCTTCATCTATTTTTTTCATCTTTCTGTGAACCTAATGTTGTGTGAGTGACACCGACCTCGACGCCTAGGTCCTGTTTTTAAATTGGGTGTTTTTTGAGTCTGACCAACAATATAGCAGTGACCACATCGAAGCGACGATCATGCTGAACAGAGAAGGCATTGTTTCTGAACTAATATATCGAATCACGCGGATAGCGCCAATGTTGCTGCTGGAAGTTCCTCTCCCTCTTCCCCATTGTCTTAAAATTCTCTGTGATCTGACACCCAACATTATCAAATGAACAATTGAATGCATGATAAATGATTAATGAGCGGTTGAATGAGTGGCTGGGTGGTGATTGTATATTGAGTACTTGAACACAATGTTGAACACGTAGTTCGGCGGGCTATTAAATAAGCGAGGATGAACGTTTAGCTGTTTGCATCGTGCACTCGAATGCAAGGTAGCTTGAGCGAGACTGAGAGTGCACGTGCAGATAGCTGGGAGTGACGTCACGGCTGTTTGTCACAGCTTGCTCTCCTATCTTACCATCACACATTCATCGCCTTGAGCTACGCGACTATAATGGTAGAGCCGCAACTAGAAGCCGAGGAAAATTTTCCAGCAGACATTCTAATGGAGATCTGTGAAAAGGCTCGATACGGTCAGCTCATTCACTCCTGCGTCTCATACGCCTCACAGCACAGCACAGCCCTGGAGCATATGGGTTTGGCATCATTTTCGCTCCCAATACTCAGAATCTACAATGAATATGACATTATCGATTGTTCGTGTTTCTCTTTCCAAACCTTCTACTTCTGACGCAGCTGCCTGTCGTCAGTGAACGACTTATTCTACCGAGCATGCCGTGAATCAGGCTCCTGGCGCCGAGAGAGATTGGCTGAAATCGTTGATTCATTGCCATTTATGCCTCAGTTCCGCGACGTATACACTGCTCTTAATAACGAGGTCGTCCGATTAGGAGGAAACCCTTACAGAGAAATTGAACTTGATGACTGGCGGTATGTTGTCGAATGGAGAAAGGCAAGACGTGCTGCGATGGATGTGACGAGAGCGCAAGTACGGGAGGTTTTGAAGAGGCTGGTTCCGAATATTGATGAAGAGTTTTTGAGAGCGATTGAGTTTACAGAGACTCTAGAGAAGCCTGACGGTCCCCGGGCCTGTGGGGACTTCGTGTGGCAAAGACTCTTTATTGATTGAGCGTCTGCTAGTTCTATATCGGGGCATCTGATTGTTTTGCGTGTTGGATGTCAATTTCATGTCGGAAGACTAGAGAGATCTCTGATACGCACGACTCGATACAATTGTACATGTACACACCATCCAATCAAGCAACGATGTGGTTCAATCGTGTCTGTCTGTGGATTAGCAATGACAGTGTCGAAACGATAGTTCAATTTGAGAGCTAATTCATGAGAATGTTAGATACGGCGGATGTCATGGTGACTAGAATGAAACATACACCAAAGATGTTGTGTCTAGCGCTGAGACGATACCCTCGGTTTTTGACAAAGGCAAAAAAACTGACGAAAACACCATCAGCGTTACACCACCTGCAATATGGAGCAATGGATCAATCATGGACCAATGAGATACAGCAACTGGACCAAACAACAAGCTCCAATAGACAGTCTCGAAAGCAAAAGGTTACAGACGACTTGCATTATACCACCTACGATATGAGAGATACAAATCAGATATTGTGTGATCACGTAGATGATGAAACAACGAACACTGACATACTCGCAGTCGCCATGTACAGTGTAGGACGCTATCAATATATAACCCGGACACACTGTAATGGTCAGTAGATTAGTAGGTGGGTTTATGAATCGAATCGATATAATAGGATCATTGTGAGTTTGGAAACTTTGGATGCGGTGCAACAAACACTTCCGACTGTTGAATTTGAATCGAACCATAGTCCAACCATTCACTTGATAAGATATTCAATCCCAGTGAAACCAGGGAAGCTGTTGGGCAAAGGGTAAAAAAATCGGGCGTGGTCAACGTCATTATTGTACTATATCCGGAAATGAACACGTGCCCCCACCCCTTAGTTTTGGGACGATGAGCGTCTCGAGAAGGCCAGGATTCGGTATGATTTTGGGACTGTGTAGGATCCAAAGCTGATGGTTGAGCGGACGGCAAAGGAATCGTGAATGGTGATTCGTGAACTGTGCGAATTACTTGCGTTGACAAAGGGTTTGGTCACGAGATCCCCAAGTGCTTGCGACCTTTGCCGTCTCTCACCACTATGCCGTGTTCGGACTGCAGCCCAACCTTCTATGCGCTTAAAAAACTACAGGAATATAAACTTTCCTCCCGAGTTCGCCCCAACCAGGCTCCACTGGACGCGTCCGAACGCATCGAGTTCACTCAACTCATTTCTCAGGGAGAGAAGGACCTCGTGGGGTACGAAGAGACCATAGCCAGGTTGCAGGAAATGATCATAGCTCTCAAGAACGAGCAAAGGGCTCTGAACCGTCAGGTCCGCCTTGCCAAATCTTTGATGGCGCCCATTCGAAAACTTCCTCCCGAAGTCTTGCGACAAATGTTCATAGCACATGGGTCCACAAACATCATCAGATCAAACAGATCAGCTACCTGCCATATCCCTGGGTTCAAAGTCGCATCTATTTGCTTCCATTGGCGCTCTATTGCGATGGAGACAGCCATATTGTGGAATGATATCAGCGTGAAGATCGAGAATGATGCTGAATATGATTCTCACTTACCGCTAACAGAGCGACTTCTTGCACTTTCACGGAAGTCCCTTCTCAGTATTTCAATCACTGTCGAGTGTCCAACAGAAGCGGTTATCTCCACAATCCCGATGTTCGACTTACTATGTGCTCACGCCAATAGATGGGAGTGTCTGGTGGCCGCGTATCGCACCAATCTTCCAGAAGGTTTCCAAGCTATACTCGATGTGTTGGCCTCTATTCACGGCCGGCTGGACAACTTGCACACATTCGACGTAGTGGGTCCATTTCAGCAGTGTAGTGTTTGGGTAGAGGGCGCACCAAAATTACAGACATTGTCACTTCTCAGTGTCGATTCCAAAAGCACCATGGTTCCTTGGAACCAAATCGTCAACTTTGGTGTCACGGAATCGCACGTTCGGCACATACTCAAATCCCTTGAAAAGATGACAAACCTCTCTTCTCTCGACGTTACCTATTTCCGCTGTCGTAAAATCGGCGATGGGACTAAAGTAGTGTCTCACTCCAACCTCAAATCTTTGAATATTTGCATTACTGACGACGAAGATGAAACTGAGATGATGACACTCTTCGCGTCGCTCACACTCCCTCAGCTGCAAAACCTTTACATCGAAGCTGCAGATGAATACCTGACTAACCAAAATGACCTACCCTGGTCGTCCACGAAGCTCCCCTCATTGATAGCACGCTCTTCTGCACTCATAACCTCCTTCAGCCTCGACGAAGTCTGGATGTGCACCAGCCATCTCATTTCTCTTCTTCAGAGCATGCCTGCTCTCTCTTCCCTCTTCTTATCCGAGTCTACTTGTGAAGATTCGGATATAGATCCTATGATTAACGATCAATTACTTTCCAGCATGTATATGCAACACCATGATCAGCAACCAATCCTGACTCGACTCGTTTCTCTCACCCTGGAAGTAGACACACACGCATCATTCAGCCTGCCAACGTTTGTTGGGTTGATCCATTCCCGCTGGAAACCAGTGTACCTCGATGACGATCAAGTTGCCTGCATCAAGACGGTTAGATTGTTTGCTTGCGATGATACAATAGCTCCAAATACAGTTGATTCGCTGATGGTGCTGAGGAACAGAGGGTTGGATATCACGATAGAGGATATGGATGGGGTCGTCACTTCTGAGAGTGGACTTGTGAAGTGATCTCATTCGACTTTGTAAGTAGTTCATGCTCTCTTAGTGTCAACGCTGAATCTTGTTTCCGTTTCTGTTCAGTGTCCTGATGGGTGGTATTCATGTATATGCAATTCCAGTGTAGGACGCTATCAATATATGACCTGGACACGCTGTAATGGTTGCATAATGGTCAGTATGGTGCATCGAATTGGCGACCGCCGAGTGTTGTGGCCTGCAGGCAGAGCCTCATTCATGACGCTGAGAGAGGGATACTTGTGGATGAATCTGTTTAGTAGGTGGGTAATTATGAATGGAATACATTCCTAACTATACTAGGATCATGGACGACTGAGTTTTGGATACGGCGCAACACAGGTTACACAGCCAAACAAACACTTCCGACTTTTAAATTTGAATCGAACCATAGTCCAACCTTTCACTTGATAAGATACTCAATAGTCACTATCACTGATAGAGAAGAATGAAGTGTTTCCATTGAACTCGGAAGTAAAGTGAGACCCTCACCTTTGACGAGTTCAGACGCCCGGAAATTTCGAGGCTCGTAGTGTAACTGAGAACCCCCAGCGTGAAGAGAAGGAGAGGTGCGTGCCTTGTAACAAACTTCTGGTGTCTGCATGCGGATGCAAATGGACGAGCTGACAGCGAGGAGCGGACTGGTACGTCAAGCCAATTGTTTACAGCAATTGAATATTGAATCGCTTATAATAGGCGGTCCGAGTCCTTATTCAATTTCTCAGCTAATTTCAGGCTGCATTCAAGGCTGCATTATGTTGCGTCGTTTAATCGCGCTCTGAACGCATCGTTGGTGTATGTATAGTTGCATCCACAGCCCAGCGCTCGATTTGGCGCCGAGGCATATTTGCACCTCTAGCGTTTTGATTAAGCGCCCATTAAGCGCCCGTCGTTTCTCCTCTCCAGCTTTCTCTCTTCTAGACATTTGTCTAGCGCCGGTATAATCTTCATTTCTCTTCTCCAGATTCCTCTTCTTTAGAGTGCTACAAAGCGATTCAACCCTCACTCCAACTATAGCTGTCCCAAAGCTGTCGGGGCCCTGACGACAGTCGCCACTTCATATATCAACCCTTTACAATTTACAACAATCCATGAGCTTCGATGCCTTGTCGTACCCTTACAGCCTGTTCGATTCATTTATCCGATGGCGTCCGAGGATACACCACCCTTTGCGACATCTCAATCAGATCTCTCACTCATCGTTTCATATCGTAGGGTATAACGCTCTGGTGCTGAACCGGATACCGGTTTGATGTTTTTTCTCTTTCAAGTCTAATTGGTCAGGGTACTATCATGATTCGATTCTCTCACTGATTCCTCTGGCGTTACATATCCCAGGAGATATGACGTTCATGCATGAGTTTTCCAGCCAAAGTGTTTTGCTCTTTGAGAGTTCTAATCAGAGTCCTGAGCTCAGTACGCAATCTACGTGCTGTATCAATACCTAGTTGCTTCTATATCTACTTGCTTGCCTCATCGGGATACTCTCCGGGCCCGATGTTCTGATAGATTCATTCTCCTCCTCCTTTGTCGTTGCACATCGCCGGTGGCGTAACGGTAGTAACGGCTTGCAGTACATTTCTTTTTTGCCTCTGTGGATCGAGCGAGTCGCCGACTTATACATACACTACTTTTCAGCCGTGTGCAGATCCTTCTTCCAGATCGCATTCTCTCTAATCTTTTTTTGAATCTAGTTCGCTACTAGGGCTACCTAACCTAAGCTGTAGCTGGCCCACTCTGGGAGTATGGTGATGTTTTGCTTCAGATGAGCACTCAAGTTCGAGCTAGAACCTCTCCTAATTATCTTTCATTCAGTGCTATAGGACTAGCGCTTTACCAGTAAGTTGATTCCAAGATGACCAAGGCAGTCGTTACTCAGTTGGATGGTGTCTTGTCCAGAATAGTTCTGCTACAGTTTTGTTGAACCCTGTATCGGGGTATCAAATCATATTCCTCTCTTGCACTGCAGTTTCACTTCCTCCGATCCACGCCTTGATGCAACAGTCAAGAATCAAAGGTTAACACCCAAGTTTCCTATCGATTAATCGATTGCCTCACGTCTCTTGGGACTTTAGTCTCTCCTTTTGAGCTATCGAGATGAAATACTTACAGCTTAAAATATAAGGCACGTCTTGGTCAATCTGGTTTACCAGCAGGCTTTTTGCACTCCACATAGTCTGTCCCCTCTTCTACTTAACCATCCGATTGAGAGATTTTGAACTCTAACTGCGCCGGATCAGTAAGTTGTAGAGATATGGACTGATTTCGGCTAGCGCTCTTGTTGTCCGAGTTGAATGACCACCCTCGAGATGTATCACGCTAGAGTCTGGATGCGTCATTAAGATGATCTCGGGTGGAAAACATTTGTGTTTGTGTGCCGTAGTGGTCGATAGCATTTCATATGCATTCCAGTGACTTTTACTTAAGCCAACAGGCATGCGTGATCGTTCGATCCACGAAAGGGTTACATTTCAACTTTTTGAGAATAGACGGCGCTTTCTTTTTTTACCTTGGAAAAGATAATTATATCCCAGCGCTCGTTCGACTTTATTTGGTCTCTGCCGCATTCAGTCTATAAGATACTCTAATCACGCATACAAGGCATGCGCTTTCCGAATCCATGTCATAAGGCATGGGCCGGTTTTTAGCTCCCGTCCCACACACTAGAAACCCGAAGCTCATGTTCAAGCTTCATTCAACAATGGAACCAGAACCCGCACTTCAAGTCCTTAATATGACTGGCTGATTCAAAAAATGTTGATAAGCCTTCAATGAAGGGACACTGAATGAGAGAAATTAAAGACTTGTCACAGGCACGGACCTAGACGCCAGTGTGGGAAATAATGTGCATTTGTTGCTACATGATTGTTTCCTTAGCTTGCTGATTCAACCGTCTCCTAGTTACTGGTAATTACATTGTATTTAAACTGACTCTCTCTTTATGGTAGGATTGATTAACCTGTCTTTGCCTCGTGTCTTTCAGCTCGAATAACTTCAACTATTGCCACAGCAATTGCCACAGTGGGAGAGGATATAGCATGACTGATATTCAACTTCAAAATATGGGTGACTTAAGTGGTCGTGTGGCTCTTGTGACAGGTGGTGGAACCGGCATGTAAGACAGCTTTAATTGTTCATATACATGGTCCCAACTACTGATGTTATAGTGGAAACATCATTGCGAGAGCGTTTGCTGTCAATGGAGCCAAAGTATATATTGGTGGACGGCGACTGGAAGTACTTGAGAAGGCTGCTGCAGAACAGCCTAGAATCTATGTGTATGAGATTCATCCATGAGGACTGTTTAACTAACACATTCAAGTCTTCAGTTGGACGTTAACAGTAAAGACTCCATCAGAAATGCTGTGAACGAAGTCGAGAGAAATGACGGGAAGCTTGACATACTTGTGAATTGGTCAGTGGTAAATCTATAAGTTCTGCAATGATACTTACGACTCACCAGTGCCGGTACATCTGGGGCCGGGGCCAGAGCCAACTGGCTTTCTAACTTGTCAGCACCCGAGCATGCGGATGTTGGAAAGTCGTTGTTTGACTCGCAAGATATGGATCAGTGGCACAAGATTTTTCATACCAACACCTTTGCAGCATTTTTTGTCACTACAGCATTCCTGTCTCTGCTTCATGCAGGGGCAAAGGGTCGACCAGGTGAAACCTCTAGCGTCATTAACATATCCAGCACCTCTGCTGCTATGAAAGTTGCTATGAACAGTGTAAGTTTGATCAAGTTGTTGCTGTATCTCTCACGGACTCCTTAGTTTGCCTATGTAGCATCAAAATGTGCCGTGGAACATCTCACAGTAGTTTTAGCTTCAGAGTTTGCTCGCCAGGAGATTCCAGTCAGAGTCAATGCCATTGCTCCTGGTGCCTTCCCATCCGAGATGCTCAATTTTGGCAGTCCTGAAGCTCTCAATGCAGTACTCAGTAAACCCCTTCCAGGAGCATACAGTCCAGCACCTGTGAAGCGAGCTGGGCGGTGAGTGAGAAGTCATCCTGTTTGGAACTTCATATGACCTCTTAGTGAACCTGAGATGGCAATGGCAGCCCTCTTTCTAGGGTCTTCTGCTGGTGGATTCACTAATGGTATAGTATTGCGCATTGACGGAGGACACAACCTGTTGAACCCTTGATACTTGGGTCAGGTTGGACAGTGCCTTGTGCCCTTTATATCTGCAGTAGATGTTAATTTTTGGTTGAACCATATGTCTACTATCGAAGTATTGAATCGTCTTCCTCTCGAGTCTCTTGCATTGCACAGCTTTACTTTTGATATTACTTACATTCAAGCATACAAACATACCAGCCACAAACTCTTGGCACACATACTTGTAGAGCCTGGAAGAGCAAACGCTGGATGTGTTTGTTTTACCATTGAAGAGATCAAACTAGAAGATCCAGTACGTCATATTAGCTTGACAATCGATCAGGCTTATACTGTTGCTTGCCTTTCTCTCATTTCTCATTGGCTTCGAAGTGCTTGGAATGCATTGTTATCATGTTAAAATTTGGTTAAAATGTTAAAATTGGTTGGGTTTCTGATGCATTTTTTTAATACCTTGTGTAGCCGAGCGGCTGAGCCGACGAAGCCGCCAACAAGCGCCCTCGGCTCAAAAGCCGGGCCGGTACATCGGGAACTCAAAACAGGCGACTATACAGTTTCACTTCCTGCGTTAGCGAATGCTCAACACCCAACGAGACGGGCACTTAACTGCTCATAGGATAGTACTGCTCCATACCGTACAATATATAAATTAAGTAGCTATTGTTTTGTGGCAAATTAGCGCCATACTAAGCGCCGTAAGTACCAAGTAGCGGGCCCTGCCGCTCGCCGGTATCAAAAGTCGTCGACGAGCAAGAGCTTGTCCTTAGTCGAAGAGCGAACAAGTCCCAAAGCTGTGGATCATCTCCCCAACTGTCACAAACTCCCCTATTGAGGGAACGAGATACAGCCCCGCGATGGACACCAACGCTAATATGAACGTTATATAATGCGATGCTTTAGATCCAACAGGAAGAGATGACATCGGATGGCGTAAGCTGACCCTGGCCAAATTGCCCCCAATGACTTGATTAGCTACCAGCCATGATATATGCCATGCTCTCTGGGCAACGGTGCTTTGTTGCTTGCGGAACCTTGTGAGAGCGAATATAAAGAGATAAGGAAGCACGAAACCGAGAAACATTGCAACACAGACCAAAAGCATTGGCCAATACGCGCCTGAAAAGATTTCATCATTGATCCTTGTCCAACGCGCCATCGGCTGTTCAGAAAAGATTGAATCTATCTCAAGTGTGCAGACATCTTCATCTTCACACTTGCTGTCAACCAGTTCGTATTTCCTCTGGACATCGTTCTTCGTCACCTTGAGAACACCATCCTCAAACTCCACGTCCCAGAGTTCGAACGTGTCCCGATGATCGTCACCTCCTTCAGCATCATCGGATACTGCCACACTAGATGAAGGGGGGCGGCCAGTGATAGGGAGCCCTTCCTTTTCAGACGAAGACAATGCAGCACCGGATATTGCTACGGTGGATGTAGGTGGCTGTGCAGTGGTAGGGAGGTCTTCCTTTTCAGAAGAAGACAACGCAGTGTTATCGGAGATTGCTACGGTGGATGTAGTAGGTGGCTTGCCAGTGATAGCGAGTCCGCCGTCAGATGAAGACGATTCGGGGTTATCAGAGTCCAGGCGGCTTTCTGCTTCACATAGTATTCCCGTGCGCAGAATGTAAACGCATGCGTAATCTCCAACAATCGCCAAGCATACAAAGTTGACGACGGACATCAATGCGTATGGGAACACGGTTAGACCAAATGCAGCATAACCATACTGATCGAGTTGAGATCCACGAGTGCGATAAAGCGTGATACATGATGCACTCAGCTGAATAATAGAGGCAATCATCTTTACCCAGCTTTGCGATCTAGCGATTGGGATCCGCTTTGCATGCTCCAGATTCTTTTCTTTGAGAAGCAGGTGAAGGATTATGTCATGGGAAACATTGCACCACCTATACCCAGGTGGAAGACTGGTGGCATGGAAATCATTTGTACCGGCGTTGACCGGCACACAGAGGTCTAAGGACGTAAAGCGAAACTTGGCTTTTGGACAATCATGTTTTGCTCTGCAGATATATTAGCGTGGATACACATAGTTTGGATCTTCGAGCCTACTTGTCCATCTTTATCCAGACCTTCTGCGCTTGTGCAGTTGGTTTCCAGTCCTTTGTCCGCTGCGCAACCACAAACGCACCACGAACAGCAGCCTTTCGCACCATTTCCGCATTATGGAAGTCCTTCTTGTCATAAAGAGCAAATGACAGGATCAGAGCGACGGACTTTCCCAGTCCAGCGAGGGGAAGTAATAATGCCATAGCAATCCACGGCAAATTTATCCAGGGTGTCCCACCGGGTGGAAGTGGTATTGTGATGGCATGGGATCCATAGTTCACTAGAAAAAAGAGGAGTATCGTTCGCCAATCAGCTTGATTGCAAACGACAATGGAGGATGTAGACGACAGTGGAAGTGGAAGTGCTAATGAAATGGATGAGATACAAGAGAATAGGATGAGATATTTCAGTGCACGTAGACGAAATCGCATTTTGTCTCATAAGGAGGGCCGAAGAGCAGGCTTTATATGGTAGGACTCCATGTTATGTAATCGTCTCAAACTATTGTTCTCCGCACAGTCTCCGTTCCTCTTTTCATTTCCGACTTGACACTTGACATATTTACGCGTGGCGTACATATAACACGAGGCTAGAGACGATCTTTCTTGTGACTCAGGAGAAGCAGGAACAAGCACGACATGCAAAAAAAGGAAAAAAAAAACGAGTCCTATTACCATTTGAATACGTGGTTGCTTGCAGGTTATGCCAAGGTTGCGCCTTTCTCTTCACCGCGGCATGATACCATATCCGCAATCTATTGTGCACATCCAGTCACATTAATATTGCACCGGTCTCCCTCGTAGACACTCCCCTTCATAACTGTCTCTCAATGCGTTCTACAGCAGCTAGCCAACCTTTGCACGCGCCTTACTCGGCACATCAGCTTCTGTGGCGCTGCTTCTGCTTCACAAGTTGGACCGATCGTCTGGAAACACGCGTTTACAATCCTTACTTCGACAGACAATGAGACATGAGGATTCGGTCGCGCATACGTAAGGATACAAGGTCCCCAACACCAGTAATACACTCCGCCGGGTCAAGTCGGTGAAGTACAGTGAACTTTGCTGGTAGTCAATAAG
>QLOY01003165.1:0-23320 GCA_003313965.1 Megacollybia marginata
GGGAAGTTCTCTGTTAAGGGGAAGTTCTTTGTGAAGGGGAAGTTCTTTGCTAAGGGGAAGTTCTTGAGATTTCTGTATTTCATCCAAGTACTAGTTAATCCAGTAAACAAGTAGGGACTCATACAAATTTTAATTGAATATCACATGACCTGTTCAGGCTAACAGAATGCACAACTCATCAACAACCCATGGGCTATCAAAGCTAAATTAATTGTTACCCCAACTCCTTGCTAATAAAACTGCTTCACATCTATACCCCAATTATCATCATCACGTCCAATATCCAACCCCACCAACAACTCCCTTCCCCATTGAATCTCATTATCATCATTAACAAATACTCCTGCACTGTATTCATCTTCCCTTGATGCATATTCACTTCAGTGGTAATGACTCATTCTCAGACTCACGGCCATAGTCAGCATGAGACACGTAGCAATGTCATCACTAGGATCACTATCCCAGTATCTTCTATTAATAACCTTTGCCTTGCTGAGCTCATGGATTGAATATGGTGTTTTGTAGTGTTCTGTGCACATTTTATGATGATTCCAAAAGTATACAGTGCGGTGTGGTAGGGTGGTATGACCCACTGGTCAATACACCCTTCTCATACCCTTTTAGCCTCATTATTGTTTTCATACTGATTTTACTGACTATCTCTAGGATCTAGGAATATGCTCCAGTCTATGCTTACCCTTTACCAATAACCGATAATTCAATTCAGTACTTGATATACCACTTCAACTCCATTTTGTCATTACAACTCAACTCATACCAAATATTCATCTTATCAACAAACCTTCCAATATTTAGTATATTTCACAGTATATTACTACTCACCAACCACACTGAGGAACACAAACTACTAGCGCCCCTTGTGTCATGGATTCTGCTCGCCCTTATATGGAGATCTGGCCACTCTCTATGGCTCGTAGCAACATGACATCATGGATGAGCTGCAGTACTAGTATTCTGAGGTGTAGGAAGGTCATACTCATTGGGAATACCCCACATGGTCTGTATATAGACTTACTTACCATTTTTGTATTCTCTTACATAACCAATCAACTTTTGATCAGAGCCAGTGACAAGAGTCCGAGTTGAGCAAGAGAGTCCGAGCACGTCCATCTGAAGAGGTTTCAGTGGACCACAACCAGTAAGTATTGTACTGACCTTTTCAGAGTACCAGTAGACGAGCTGAGCCCCCATACCAGCCTCATTCCCATTTCTCCCCTACAGCCATTCCTTCACCCGACCAAGTACCCCTTGTTCCACCAGCAGAACGCACTCTCCTACAACAGCGGTTGAGTGATGCTTGGATTCGGGGTTAAAACACGATGTAAAGGCAGACGCGATGGACAGTGTTTTCCATATCGAGGAGATTTGTGTCTTCCAAAAATTCGAATATCTTTCGGATTTACCTATTCTGATCTGGGATAAACTTCATGTCTTGTAAGTACAGATAATTGCCCCTTGAGACTGGTCCCTTGTAGATCCCGCAGTTCTTCAATCATTTGGGCAGTGTGATTTTTTTCAAGGTACAATTGCTGATTCAAATCTTGGCTTCACTGATTTGTGATGCTTAAACAAGACAATCTGATACTCCCTGGTATCAAATACTATTCTGATGGTCTCAACACCACCCCACCTCAATAGCTTTAATTACCCTTAAAGAGACTGACTCAATTTTGGGGCATCAAGTCACAGCTGAAGGAGTTTAAAACCAAAACACAATGACAAGCCCAAAAATCTGCTACAAACACTGTACAATCAGAGAGCTAACACAATCTACATGTTTGACATACATCTGAGTCTTCAGGCTGAACCAAGCTTTTGTATCAGCTTATTACTGCCATATTTTAGCATTTCAATGTCTAGTGTGGAAATATCCCTTAAATTGGTTATATATATATATTTAGAGATTTTCTCACTGATCTTCAAAATCTCGAACTTCCCTTCCCAGTACAACAACTTCCCCTCCAAAAAGAACTTCTCTCTGCATGAACTTCCCTTCCCATGCAGGAGCTTCCCTTCCCAGTACAACAACTTCCCTTCCAAAGAGAACTTCTCCCTGCATGAACTTCCCTTCCCAGTACAACAACTTCCCCTCCAAAATGAACTTCTCTTTCTGCATGAACTTCCCTTCCCAGTACAACAACTTCCCCTCCAAAAAGAACTTCTCTCTGCATGAACTTCCCTTCTCATGCAGGAGCTTCCCTTCCCAGTATAACAACTTCCCCTCCAAAGAGAACTTCCCCTCTAAAGAGAACTTCTCCCTGCATGAACTTCCCTTCCCATTACAACAACTTCCCCTCCACAAGTCAGAACATCCCTTCCTGGTAAAACAACTTCCACTCTGAGAGCTCAGAACTTCTCCTCCTGGTAAAACAACTTGTACTCTGAGACTTCAGAACTTCCCTTCCCAGCAAAAACAATTTCTCTGTTCAGTGAGTAGAACTTGTCCACCTGGAACAAACTTTGACTCATTTTTACAACTTTGACTCAATTTATTTTTTGCAGTCTATTACGTCCATGGTTCTGAGCTCTCAGAGTTGAAGTTGCTTTACCAGGAAGGGATGTTCTGACTTGTGGAGGGGAAGTTGTTGTAATGGGAAGGGAAGTTCATGAAGGGAGAAGTTCTCTTTGGAGGGGAAGTAGTTGTACTGGGAAGGGAAGTTCTTTTTTGAGGGAAGTTGTTGTTGTACTGGGAAGGGAAGTTCATGCAGAGAGAGAAGTTCTCTTTGAGGGGAGCAAGTCAACTTGGCAGTGAAGTTCTGCTAACTGAAAGTAAAGTTGTGTGGTCTGCAGAGGGTATGTTCTTGGGTTCCTTTTCAGTGAAAGTTGTGGCTTGATAGTGCATAGTGCAGCACAGCATGTGGCAGAATCATGATGTCATTTCGGTACGAGATTTTGAAGATCAGTGAAAAAATCCCTAAATATATAAAAAACAATTTAAGGGATATTTAGACATTGGGTTACACTCAGTATTGAGTCAGTATAAACACAGCTAATTTTCAGATACATTAACAGACTGCTGTCATACACTATACCACAAGTCTTCTTCATTGTCAGGCTGGTCAGTAGCTTCAAATGCTAAAATATGGCAGTAATCAGCTGATGCAGAAGCTTGATTCAGCCTGAAGACTCAGATGTATGTCACCCTGATATTGTCAAACATATACTAGATTGTTTTGGCTCTCCAATTGTACAGTGTTTGTAGCAGAGTTTTGGGCTTTGTCATTATGTTTTGGTTTTAAACTCCTTCAGCTGTGCACTGCCATCAATACATTGGAGGTTTTCTAGAAGATATTCAAAGACAGAAGCGAATATGCATTGAGGGAAGATGAATACAGTGCAGGAGTATTTGTTAATGATGATGATGGGATTCAATGGGGAAGGGAGTTGTTGGTGGGGTTGGATATTGGATGTGATGATGATAATTGGGGTATAGACATCTATTGTAAAGCAGTTTTATTAGGAAAGAGTTGGGTTAACAATCAATTTAGCTTTGATAGCCCATGGGTTGTTGATGAGCCATGAATTTTGTTAGCTTGAACAGGTCATGTGATATTTAACTAAAATTTGTGTGAGTCCAAAAAAATACACGTATGTATTGCTGCTTGGTGCCACCATTCTCGGCCTCTACAGCTGGTCGTCTGTCAGACTTTGGAGCAACTCTGAAGGGCCTAACAAAGTAATGAGTCATGAAAAGTGTGCTGGTATTGCCTACTTCTCTACTGGATTAACTAGTACTTGGATGAAATACAAAGATCTTGAGAACTTCCCTTTAGCAAAGAACTTCTCCCTTAAGGAAGAACTTCCCCCTTAAAAAAGAACTTCCCCATAAAAAAACTTCTCCTCCCATCCTCAAGACACTTTCCCTCTTCAATGCCAGCTTGGAAAACTTCCCTTGATGACTCAACAGAACCTCCCTCGATCCCTGGAAAAACTTCTCCAAGGGCCTAGAAGTTTGACCCAATTTGCAAGACACTTTGACTCAATGAGCTTTGAACTGTCTGAGAACTTCCCTACTAACTGAATTAAAAACTTCCCTCCATTTTGACCCAATTTTGAGTACTTCACCTCAAAAACCATGGTTTTTAAGCAACTTTGACTCAATTAATTTTTTTGCAGCTTATTACTGCCATATATTTGCATATTTTGAGCTCATTACACATAAGATCTCATTTTTCCGTCCAAGATCTCAACATGAATCTATGTAAGACTACACGGCTTGACAACTGAACATCTACTGGCAGTAGTGTAACTTATGATAGACAGACAGCGCTGGCGCTTACAAGAAACGCCGAGTCAGCCTATGTGAAACAGGAACCACTTTAAAGTGCTTAGAAGCGCTTATTACTTTTGGTATTTAGCGGCTACCCGGGTTTCCTGATCAGTGACTTCGGACGGCAGAAGCCGGGGAAGAAGCGGAGCAAAAAAAGACCCAATGCTACATACATTCAGGTACAACAGTATATATATACTATAGATTCACACTGATCAGGAAATGCATACAAGGTTCCGCAGCTGTACTGCGCATCCGAGTCTCCCAACATGTCTGATCAATGTCTGATGTGAAGTCTCCGGATTTTGGACGTACTGAGAACAAGAGTGGTGTAAGAAGTTTTCTGTCATGTTGACATATGAACCTGTCTATCGTGCAATCTTGGCTACGGCGCTCCAAATCTTGGGAGCCTTAGTGAACCATCTTAAAGTATGTGAGAAACTAAGTCATGTCAGAGAATGACACTTAAACATATACACCCGATGTCATGGTATATGGTATATACCCTATATATACAGTATAGCCATTCAATACAGTTATAGTATGATCGTCGTTGATTGGAGCCTTAATGGCATTTGACTGTTCCCATCTTTTAATGCTTCTTCGTGTCTTCATATAAGCCCAAAGCCTCTGTGCTCTCTTGTAAGTTGATACCCATGTCCAGCTTGGAATCTGGCGCTATACAATGGAATTTTGATGTCGTGTCTGTTCTTTGGGACTACATCGCTGAAACGGCTGCTATTTGTCTTGGCTATGGTAATAGCTATTCAGTTCCAGTTTTCAAGTTCAACTGACGCTTTGCTCAGGTATTCTTTCCATCCTAGTCATCATTGCTCTTTACGTCCCTTTGTAAGTGAAGCTCAGCTTGAGTCATTTATCTTTGAAAAACTGACTGTTGCATAAACCGTAGGCGGAACGGGTTTCCCACTTCCCGAGGAGGAAGATTCATGTTTGCAACAGTCTTCATTCTCTTTCTTTCTTCGACATTAGAATTCGCTACCCATCTGGGATACATAATACAGGGAATCATTGCTGGGCCTAACAATGATTATCGAAGCTCGGATGCTCTCGCTCTTTGCCTCCGAGCCTGCGATCGTCTCAATGTAAGATCGTCATTTATTCAACCTGAACTTGAAACCGACTAGTAAAGTATATAATTACTGACTGCGTTGTTGTCTGGAGAGCT
Source organism: Megacollybia marginata (assembly GCA_003313965.1). Classification (NCBI taxonomy): domain Eukaryota; kingdom Fungi; phylum Basidiomycota; class Agaricomycetes; order Agaricales; family Porotheleaceae; genus Megacollybia; species Megacollybia marginata. Next base: position 5,478 of record QLOY01003165.1, read on the forward strand.
TTGGTACTCGTCGGACGCGATCATGTTCTGGTTCCCATCACCCTCGCAACTTGTATAATTGTCATCTTGGGTGAGTCGTCGCCTTTAGTAACTTCAAGTCAAGCTAAAAAAACGGCAGCATCTACCGTAACCGAAGGTGTCCTCATTCTCAAATCAGGCATTTCCCATCCTATCATTCAAACAAGCAATCTACTCCTTTTCGTCCCGCTCTTAGCAACCAATTTCATTGCTACTGGATTTATTTTTCATAAAACACTGTGCGATTATTATTATTTTTTGAAAAAAGAGAAAAAAACTTACAAGGGTTAACAATAGGCTTTACCGACGCGACATAAAAGTACACCTTAACCTCAACCAGAAGACCAAGACTACACAGATTGAGCGTGTGCTCTTTTTCTTGATCGAATCAGGTTTTTTCTATTGTGGATGGTGGGTGAGTACCGGGTACTGCTCCCTTTGGTAGACTATAAAACAAAATTTCTCAGATCTTATTCCTCGCATGCGTGTTCAGTCTGGATACAATCCCTTACGCGCTATACGACGTTGTTGACAACCTCAGCCCTTTCACTGCTGTACGTCCCTCACAAAGCATTGCTATTCCAAACCTCATAACTAATTAGGCTATTTATCCCATCCTCGTTATCCTCGTCGTCGAAAGCCAAAAGAATTCCCTGCTACAATTCGAACATAGTTCCACAGAAACAGCAACATTGGATGAACCAATGCGCTTCGCATCACGTCGTCCACAACGGTCAGAGACAACAAACATAGAATTTGGCACCTCGATCATTCAGTCCATTTCTAATGCAGAATCGAGTATTCAGAACACTAGAATGTCTCGAAGGAGAAGTGAGGCTGCTGCTGAAGAGGGGACTGCGTTGGCTGATGCCTGATCAGTGATCAAGGCAGTATCAAGTCAGAGATATCATCAATTCCTGAAAATGGTATTCATCCTCAGGATTGATTAGGACCGCTGTAGTTAGTAAAAATGGACTTTGGACTCGTGCCAGTGAGAACTCGATTGGAACATAACTCGCAACATTGCAACCACAGAATGGAGTTGGGATGGAGAAGGTCGGAGGATAGGTCGGGTCCGAGTGCCCACACATTGACACAACTGTCAGTGTCGTGTATTGCCATCCGAAGGTGGCACGCACGAGTTCTTTCAAGGCGCATCCCACACTGGCATAGTCCAGCGGTGAAATGCTAGCGGCAGTCAAAATATTACAGACACGATGAGTTACATTGAGTAGCCAGTCTACTTCTAAACCTTGCTACTTCTTGGCAGTTATCAGATCGCTTCCCAGAGTAATGGCATGGGCGGACCTTTTGTTGCTTGAGATTCGACCTTGCTTGCGCTCTCACAACGCATCGACGGGTGGCAGACTCGGACGCTCATCAAACGCTCACAATCACTTTACTCATAACCGTTTATCACCGCCGGGCGATGATCTCCATGTACAACTTGTCAAGCTCCCATCAGATGCGCTGAAAAATAGTCCATTGAAGTCCTGTCTTGTGTCGTCAAGCGCTTCCGAGCGATTGATTCGATCCACCCGTGGCACCTGTCAACATCATACAAGTTGCGCCAATTTTGGTTGTCAAGCTTTAAATTCGACGGTTCCGCGACGCACTGCGTACCCGAGACAGTTCCTTAAATGCCATCGGCTGTGCCGCGGATATCACCGGCACGTGCAGATGCGGGTATAGCTATCACGTGCCGCCTATGCGTTATGACTAGATGCTAGTCGGCCGATTCTTCCTTTCCAGACGCTTCCACCATCCTCCGAATCTTAGACGAACGTTTGCATTGCAATCTCCTAGAAAAATGGGCAAGAAAAAGACCTCCTACCCTGCCGAAGATTATCTATTCTTGTCACGCTCTGCAACGACAAAAATCGTAGACACGCACACGCATATTGCCTCTACGTTTGAATACTATCGATCAAAATATCCAAATGGGAAGTATGAGACTGTGTATGACTTTGTAAAGGGCATTTACAAGGATAAAAACGTGGACGCTATCATAGATGTGTGGTGTGAGGCCCCAGTGCGGACTGCTCTCTGGCGGGAATTTGCGGACAGTGCGCTGAAGAAGGAGGACAGGGAGAGCAAATGGGGCGGTATAGATTATTGGTTTGTTATAGGTCAGTTCCCAGGTCAGGTTCTTTGCCAAGGCTGATAACTTTATAGGTGTTCATCCGTAAGCATCTAGGATTGGTATGTATTGCAACGCTGAATAGCTTTAGACATGAAGCAAAACACTACAATGACAAAGTAGAAGCCGAATTGTAAGTCTTGTGCTTCGTTTCGCAGGTCTGACTGATTGCCAGCTCATAGAATAGAAGCCATGTCGCACGAACGTTGTGTCGGCTGGGGTGAAATGGGTCTTGATTATCACTACGATAACTCTCCTAGGGATATTCAGCAAGAGGTATTCACTCGCCAGTTGAGACATGCTGTACGGCTAGGCAAACCTCTGACAATACATACTCGAGAAGCAGACGAAGACACCGAACGGATACTAAAGGCAGAAGTGCCGAAAGATCACAAGGTAGCATCATCAATATACCCTCGTACTATTCTATATACCCTGCAGATTCACATCCACTGCTTCACCGATACACCAGCGTTCGGCCAACGTTTGCTAGATCACTTTCCAAACCTCTGCATCGGTATAACCGGTTCGTTTTCAATCTCCCGCTCTTCGTTTACTCATTGATTCACAGGCGTGGTGACGTTCGCAACGAACGAAAACACCTCAGGCATTATCCAACAAATGGCATCGCAGAATCCGGAATCACCACTCCGGATCCTCCTCGAAACTGATGCTCCATTCATGATTCCGGCGAATATATACACCGCATTGAATGGAATGAAGGGGCGATTACCTCTGAGCCATTCTGCGATGATTCCTTGGACGGCGGATTTCGTCGCTGGACTGTTGGGTGAGGGATGGGATTCGGAGAAGGTGTTGCAAGTTGGGAGGGAGAATGCGAGACGTGTGTATGGTGTATGACATGGATGAGTGCTGTGTCGTGGTTCATACAAATTGTTCAGCTAACTCGGAGGGTGCCGTTGTCTACGGCGGAGACTTTGAAGAAGCCAGCAGCTTGGTCTCTTAGCACTGCAACTTCTTGATGTCCTCGTGACTCCATGTAGTCTATTGTAACGCGGCCTGAGCCTGCCGAAGCCAGCCGTGATGGCTCGAAGCGGCCTCACCTCTTTTGGTAAGCCGAGCCGGTACACTACTGCCGGTAGCCTTCGCATGGTGATCGCAAAGAGTCCATAATCATTGCTGACCATTTCACTTTACGCCATACTCGATCTGTCCACTAAGAATAGCTAATCACTCCGCATCGTAAGGCCACCAAGTGACCCCACCCTCCTTTCCTTCATCCAGCCCATCCAACGCATTCATATCTTCTTCATCAAGATGGAAATCATATACATCCGCATTGGCACGAATCCGATCTTTCTGGGAGCTCTTCGGAAGAGGGATGTAGCCTTTCTGCAGAGACCACCTGACAAGAATTTGGGTCGTAGCTTTACCGTGCTATTTATTCATCATCAAAAGACGTTCGAAACCGAGATCAGAAAGAGGGACGAACTTTGTGTGACAGAGCTTCAAGAACTGGGTGGTCGCTTCTACCTGCTCGGGCAAGGGGGGCGTAAGCCTCGATGAGAATACCCTGCTCGATACAATAGGGTACAATTTGTTTCATTTGACAGAAGGGGTGTATTTCGATTTGGTTCACAGATGGTTTTTCGAGGTTTGCGTCTAGCAGTTCTTGGATGTGTTTTGGTGAACTACAAGGATTGATCAATAAGTGTGTGATACAAGTCAAATACGAACAAGTTGGATACACCGACTGAATGGATTTTACCGGCTTTCTTGGCGTCCAAAAGGGCTCTATAAGTTTCTATGCGGTTGGTTTTTCCAGAGTAGGGTTCATGAAGAAGAAATAAGTCGATATAACCCACTCCGAGTCTCTGCAAACTCTTATCAACCGCAGCCAAGGTACTCTGATAGCCATAGTTCTTGTGTTCAATCTTTGTGGTTAGGAATACGTCTTCACGACGAAGACCGCTTTTCTTGAGTGCAGCACCGACGTATTGTTCGTTACCGTACAACTGAGCAGAATCGATGTGTCGGTAACCGGCTCTCAAAGCCTCGAGAACGGAGGATTCGCAGGTAGGGCCTTCATTCTGGTACACACCAAAGCCGAGAAGGGGAATGGTGTGGCCTGAGGAAAGAGTTGCGAACGAGTCAATTGTAAGCATCGTGCTAGGATGACTATAGGGTAACAGCTCTCTTTAACGGGACCTAACGGGATCAAACGCCCATGTGGCGTAATGGTGACGATAACGATGACGATGTGCTCTATCCAAAAAGGTATCACACCTGTCGGACGTTCTGAAGACTCCACTGGCTGACACTTATTCCACACTGTTTGGAAAGGTCGAGTCTCTACTAAAGGTATGGTCTGAGACCTCGTTACATACCAAGTAATTAGTGACCCCACCTGACCGCCTCCCTCCAGCTGATTTGAGATCTGTTAAATGGTTCTGAACCCGAACCGGTCCGACCTGAGTCAGTGAGCTTCGAGTTCAACGTTTTAGGAAATGGTCGAACCGAAGCCCATTTGTCTCCAATTGAGCCTCTGGTCGAGCATCCCTACTTTGGAGCAAGTACCTTCTTTCGGTACCTGAGAATCCCTTTTCCCTGCACTTGAATCTCTCGTTAAGTAAATTCATCTAGATACAACTCCATCGCTAAAATTAGTTCAGCACTCGACGCTTATCACTCGGCATCGAAAGGCCACCAAGCGACTCTACCCTCCTTGCCTTCATCCAACCCGTCTAATGCACTCATATCCTCCTCATCAAGTTCGAAACCATACACATCTGCATTAGCATGAATCCGATCCTTCTGGGAACTTTTCGGAAGGGAGATGTAACCTTTCTGAAGAGACCACCTGATAAGAATCTGGGTGGCAGCTTTCCCGTGCTATATACACAGTCAATAGGACGGGTTTTTGACATGGGGAGCGACGAACCTTGAGAGATAGGGTTTGAAGAATCGGGTGATCGTTCCTCCTCGCGCGAGCAAGGGGAGCATAAGCCTCGATGAGAATACCCTGCTCGGTACAGTAGGGTACAACTTGTTTCATTTGACAGAATGGGTGTAATTCGATTTGGTTTATGGATGGTTTCTCGAGGCTTGCATCCAGCAATTCTTGTATGTGTTTCGGTGAACTACAAGGCATTTGATCAATAGGTGAGCGACTTGGACCATATAAATCAAGTACGAACAAGTTGGATACACCGACTGAGCGAATTTTACCGGCTTTCTTGGCGTCCAAAAGGGCTCTATAAGTTTCGATGCGGTTGGTTTTGCCAGAGTAGGGTTCATGAAGGAGGAACAAGTCGATATAATCTACTCCAAGCCTCTCCAAACTCTGCTCGACCGCAGTCGAGGTACTCTGATAGCCATAGTCCTTGTGCTCGATCTTAGTGGTTATGAATACGTCTTCGCGACGGAGACCACTTTTTCTTAGAGCAGCACCGACGTCTTGTTCATTACGGTACATCTGCGCAGAATCGATGTGTCGATAACCGGCCCTCAAGGCCTCGAGAACGGAGGATTCACATGTAGAGCCGAAGTTTTGGTACACACCAAAGCCGAGAAGGGGGATGGTGTGGCCGGAGGAGAGTGTTGCTACAGAATCGATTGTAAGCATTGTGGTAGAACGGATGATAGACCAGTTGATCGTCGTCATTACTCAGCCATGTGGGAACGGCCGGTGCCGGTGCTCATTTCTATCCCGGACTAAGACTTGATATATAAATAGATTCGAAAGAGTGAAGGGAGTCGATATCTCTGGTTCTGTTGACCACTGCGAAAACTTGCATCTATCACCAACTCCTCTATGCGTTTCCGTGGTTCATCATGGACAAAATTAGAATGTATCAAAGCCGTCATCTTCGTTGACTTGGTCAACTTCTGCATTCAGATTGAACCCGAACTCGTTCGAAGACTGTAGCCAATCATACAGAAAGCTTATGTATAAGGCTAGGTCCCAAGTCAGTACCAGTGAGGTATAAAAAGCCTGCACCTCCGTTCCTTGGGATCCGTGCGCACGTCATTTTAGGTTGCTCGTCACCCGGGCATTTTAGCCTTTGCTGAGCGCTGAAGACGCCAAGGTCTGAATGAGTAGGCTGACAACCAGGCGAAGTCGAGTGGAGGGGAGTTGTTGGACCTTGAACTGAGTGTCACTACTTATTGGAGATCATGAGTTGAGGTCGACTTCAAGTTGACAAATAGCGATTCAGGTTGACTCAGCAATAAGCAGTCGCAGATTCCTTCATGGTAAGGAATCAGAATCTGCGATACATCTTATTCTTTTACTACATACCGATGAGTCCAGGTCTATCATCCCATTTGAATGACTCAAAAGACCAAATGAAGACAGTGTTGGCAATGATTGTCTAGGTATTGGTGTTTTCATGCCCTGCAGCTGAGTATGTAGGTTTGATGGGATTCTGTTTGCCCTGGTGGATAAACCTCTAGTCTTAGTGAATGCCCATATAACGGCATCCCATCTCCTTAATACTGACAAAGTTATTGAGAGTAGCACCTGCACCCCCTCATCCCAGCACCATTCCTGCAGAATACCCAACATCCTGGGTAGAATCTCCTGACTGCAATGGGTATATGAGGTTGTTCTTCCCTTGGATATTATTAAATTGAGAGGTGATTTCAATTAAATGAGGCATCAAACCATCAACATGACTATAGTCTGCTGGTCTACAGGTGATGTTTGAGTTTCAATGTGAATACCCTGCTTGTGCACCTTCAATGGTCTACTATAAGTTCTGCAAAATGGTTTTTCTTGAGTGACTCCTCAGTCTTGCAAGTATTTGCATCACATTTATATGTCTATATCAATGTTTTCTGGTCTACAATGTACTACAATATTCAGTCAACCTTCATATTGAGTTAGTACAGAGCCCCACTTTGTAAGTATTGATTTGTTCACTTTTATTCACAACTTTCCAACACTGTAACTGTAGCTAGAATTGGGTCAAATGCATGGTTTCAGGGTGATTTCAGAGGGAATGTTACACACTTGCATCAATGTGATGATGAATAGCCAATGTGTTTAGCTTAATACATCAGGATCACTCTGGTAGCTGGTGATTGATGTTTACAAAGAATCTGGCATTAATCACCAATGTCCTGATTGGGGATTTGTCTAACTATTGGATATCCATCTGGATTTAAGAATAGACATGGAGAGTTCAGCATCAACAACAGTTTGGAAACTCTTATTGCAGACCTTTCCTAGATATGGAACATTTTGACTCTAGGACTGTTACTTCAAGTCTTCCATCTTTCCATTTCAATACCTATTCCACCAACCAAATCTGAAGGACTTGAGTATCCACCCCACCCAATTGTCTGCCATCACACCTTGAGCAAGTGTGATCAAGGCTTGGCCAACCTTGAAGCAGCACGGTGGTAAGCTGATACAAGATCCTGAGGGTAGGAAGGTTCAAATTTATTGAAGAACAATTTATATTCAACTTGAAAACCATGTTTGTATCTATTATATAACAAGTTTGCTTTTTGATTCTGAGCACTGAGTGAGCCAGAGCCAGAGCAAGCCCATTCAAAGAGGTTTTGTTGGGCCACAACTAGAATAAGTAAGAGGAGTAAGTAAGAGTCATACTCAACTAATGGCTTCAGCTACAACTAGAGCCCCACAATCTGACATTCCTTCCTCAACCCCACAGCCCCATCTTGAGCCTGACATTGTTCTGTGGTAGGAACACAATCTCCTTCAACATAGGAAGTGATATAAAATCAACTCCACTGACCCTGTAATACATATTTGCAGTCTCATCAACTGTCAAGTGATTCAGAAAAAAATGTCAACACTACCATGAATCATGAGCCAACTTCTTCTGCAACCCATGCAGAATCTGCTGTTGAACAGAAGTGAATGTGCCTGATGGAAAGTATACTAACTACAGCCACCTGTATCAACTCCATCCATCTCGATAAAAGAAGTAGCTTAGGTCTATCACTCGATTCAAGTTGGAGGAAGGACACAGCTGCAATCCAAAGTGAAAGAAGGTCTGCGCGGTTGCGGATCATAGACAGACTCCTGTCATATAGCTGCCGTGGTGCCGGTGCTGCACGGCCGTCGGAGTCTAAAGATTTACCCGCAAGTCTAAAAATGAAGCTGGGCATCATCGGCATCATCTGGCTTGCGGAATTTCCAACTTTTCAGTCAAACAATGAACTTACTAATCTATCCCCTAGTATTCGGACTGGGTGGATCGGACCTGTACGTCGGTCTGGGTAATATTTGTATTTGTTTGTAAAGTGATTGTGAGTCGATTTCCGCGGTTTAAAAACGAAAACTCACATAAAAGATAGCAGAAATAGAGCCAAAAAGAATGCCACGTACCTGGATTGAACAAGTGACCTTCGCATGGATTACGTAATCATCCGGATGGAGGGCTACAAGTGCGACGCGCTACCACTACGCCAACGCGGCTTGGTATTGCAAGTCTCTTCGGCATATTTGAGCCCAATCTCACTCGCACATGACGTTACATGGCCTGAGCGCTTATATTGCCACTCGAAGCCGTCAACTCTCACGTTCCTTCCAAGTCACCACTTTCTTTGTAGTCCCTCCTTCGGAGTTTCATTCCAACTTTCCATTGTCCTACGTATTTATCATATCGTGAATGGGTCGGCGAGGCAGAACATTCACGCAGCGAAATCATTGCCGATTGACGTGTTGCCTAATTCCGACGCTCCTTGTCTTACCCATTTGCGACCCCCACTCAGTTCTTGAAACGATACGAATTATGGATATGATTATACTTACGGACTATAAATTGACTATAGCTAATTAGGAGAACTTGAAAGGCAAATTGTTGCACATCTAAACCAACTTCATTCCATGCTAATGCTTGTAGCAGGGGCAGAACGCCCACTTTCACAGCTTCGAAAGTTAGGTAGTGTCGCCTTCCTTGCCCACTTTGGAGGAAGAACGGGTCGAGTCGAGACTGGTGTAACATTCTCGATGTCAAACCATTCACATTCCTCGGGATCAGGCTTAGGAAACCCCCTTTTCTTACCCACAGCCATCCGCTTCTGAGCCCTGACCTTCTGCTCCTTCGCAACACCCATATTCTTCGTCCTCGTTCTCTGTTTGCCCTTGCCTTTCAAGTTCAGCCTCCCACCCCGCATCCCTTTCCTCTCTGGATGAATCGAGGGACAAGTTCGCCGATGTTTCTGCCAATAAAACCCGTAAAAATCCGATCGTTTGTCGAGTTTGATCGTTTTGCCGCATGCTTTGCAAATCACGCTATCGCGTTGAATGCTCCCATGCTGTATTAAGGGATCCTCGAGCAAGAGACGGATTCTATCGCGGATTCCCATATGATATTCAATGACCGGTTGGCGCGATAAGCGGACAAGGTTTGTGCGGTCTAGGATTTTCGTGATTTCTGCTTCGATCTGTGCGGATGAGTCCAAGGGAGGGGAGGCTTCTACTTTAGGAGTGTCATCTGAGTCTAGGAGCATGTCCGAATCGGGGTCGAAAGTGTCGTCTTTTTGGCCACCACTGAAAATACTGCCAAATTGTGATGTTGCAGGACTGTTGACAATATCGGTGAAACTGAGAGTGCGACAGACACTCTTGGCTTCAACGGCGATGTGTGTGCCACATCGTTCAGTGGACTCTCGTATCATCTTGATGTAGAAGGGGCTGTTTTGCAAACAAAAGCTCAGTGCCACTCAACCGACAGGGCCAAGAACTCACTTGTCGATCTCCATAGGCGATTCGTATGAAGACATGATCGTGGACGATGTCGATGAATAACTTTGTTGTGAGGAACAGATTGTGTCAGATTGTGCGTCCTTTTTAAACCACTCACTCACGTGAGCTTGTCACACAAGACCTTCGAGCTAAGCAAAGCGTCCACACAATACACGGGTCTTGTGCGAGGTGATTAATTGTTCTACGATTTGCAATTGTTAGAAACCATGCGCACTGCCACTTGTAGATTTTGCATTTATCAACCGAGTTTTGCAACCAAGAATCTTGTAGACGCTAGACTTGTCGATTTGACACAAACGATAACATGGTATTCATACAAAAGAGATACAGTCGAGTAAGAAGAAACCGAGCGACCAGACACCATTCAATACTCTAGTTGGGAACTGTCGACGCGAGACATCATTTAACTTTGGGGACTATAAAGCGATGAGGAAATATTATAAACTTTGAAGAGCAACCTACATAGCAGGGACAGATGTCACAGGACCAGGCTGAGCGGTGAAACTAGGGAACGGAGCGGTAGGACACTAATCAAATGATGAATGGTTGTAAGAAAGCTCTAAATGTACTTACGGCTTGCTGGATATCACTCTGGCTCAATCCGGCTGGCAAATGAGGTCCAGCATTAGCGGGGAGAGGCGGAGGAACAGGGATGACGTCCGAGCAATCGATAAGATTTTCATGATGTGGACCAAGTACGGCCAACTTTGCCACTGCCGCCTTAAAGGCAGCTTGAGTTTTGGTTAAGCTACCGGCCAGTGACTGCCATTCGCAAGATGTTCGAATATCGCGCGAAAGCTAGAGGCGATAGTAAGATATATCTGAACGAGAGTTACCGAAAAGGCTTACTTCGAAATCGGACTGAAGACGGAATTCACCTTCAAGAGGAGATTCGACTTCACCCTGGTTGGAGCCATTGCTACAGCATCGGTAGGTATCAAGCCGTGAGAGATAAGAGGATAATTACCCAGGGAACAGCGTTCCTTTCAACATGGTTTCGATAAAGAACTGGGTATCGAAGAGACTAGGAGTCGAATCGAACGGTGTTCCGGGGATCTAATAGCCATAGATCCAGAATCAGTAAACCGATATTAGACTTAGACTTACAGTCGGATCAATGTCGTCAGCTCCGGCAACCGTGTGGCTCGCTAGCAAGGCGACTACTTCGGCGGGACTGAAACCTGCATCAGCCATACGGTTGAGGATGGACGTGGTATTATCTGCATTCATAGCCTTAATACGAATGATAATGTAAGAAGGACCATACCAAACGGCTCGGGGATCAATCCAATAGGAGAAGCAGCTTTAGGTGGTGGACGTCCCATGAGGAATTCGAGGCGGGGAGCACCAGGACAGTTGGCCACAGAAACAGCTAGCGAGATGTTGAATAACAGATTTGGTAACAATAAGTATACGCCTACCGCCAGCAAACTGGATGCTAGAACATCGTCAATCCGAATATTCATCGAATCGAAAACAAAATGACTCACAAATCCCCAGGAGTAACTTCAGTGTGGTTCTGAATGAACGGGGTTTCCTGGTCGACCTGCGAGTACAGATGGTTAGTAGGCGGAACTGTGTAGTGAGAATACTGACAGCATCATCGATACCCAGGTTTGCCGGGAAAGGCACCTCGATGTCTTGGAAGACGATAATAGAACCGTCAGCGCCTCCTCCACCCAAGGTAGGAGAGAAACCAATGGCGTCGTGGAAGATGAGACGCAAAGCATTGTGAGCCTGCCAAACGCTCAGGTAAAGGACTTGACGGAATAAGAAGACCGACCTCGTCACCACATTCGCCGCCGTCGAACATGTTGGTCTGGATGTCTTCCAAGATGGGGAACCAAACACAACAAGCGTCGTTCTGGACTTGTTGACCACCTGCGCATACTGCAGGTCGGGCAGCAGCAGCAGCTATGGACGAATGAGCGAGGGAACAGCAACAAGGAAGAATAGTGACCATATGCAGAGCGGACTGATGCTAGAGCTAGGAGAGCAGATGACAAGTACTTGAAAGACATCCTGAATCGAGGAGAGAGAGCTGAAGCTGTCTGCTGTCTATGCCCCCCATCTCAGCCATATTTTATACCTTTCTGAAACCAAAATCTTGGTACAGGTGGCGTTAGACAATACCTTTGTTATGGGCGGTCATTGACTCACAGTGAGAGAGAAGTTTTGATCCTCATGGTGAAGGAATGTCAATATTCGCGCCCGAGGTTCGCTTACGTATCGTCTCCCCGCAGACTTGGTTTAGACAGGTAAACGTCCTGCAAACACGTTCAGAAGCGAGAACGAAATAGAATAGAGACTTACATATAGGCGTTGAGAGATGCTATCTTTTGATGCTATGCTATTCTATTCTATCTCGAGGCAGGCGAGGCACTATAATTATGCCACTAAAAATAGTAGCATTATTTGGGATTCAAAGAATAATAGCCGGGCGAAGTCGAGTATCGAGGCCAAGACAACGGAACCGACGGTGGAAACCAGTGGAAATTCTTCCAGGCTATGGGTGTACCGTATGATAAGCCTAAGACCTATGAAACCAGGTCGTCTAATGCGTGTCTGCAAGAAGACCCAACAATTTCAGATCCCTGAAATGCCTCAAGGTGAATTCGACAGCGTAAAAGGACATTGACTTACTAAGAACCTCGATTATCGTTCAGAATGTGTATTGCTTTCGTGACGGAAATATCTGCTTCCCTTGGATTCGGTGTTAAGCGGACACCAACGGAATGTTCCTGAGCACTTAGTCTAAAATGTGTGGCAAGGGAAGAGCAATACCCACTCGAGAAGCCCAAAATACATCCTCGGTGCCACATGCAGGGGTGAAACAGCTATTCAAAATGCACAACCTGCCATCCTCGCGAGAATAATCAGCCCGTTCCGGCGATCAGCGTGTAATCCCGGTACGGGTATTGTATCTTTTGCTTGCAGACATTAGAACAAAAAATGACTGCTGTACGGGTAGCTGGCTTCAATCTTCAGTGCCTATTGTCAACCAGAATATGAACACCACAACAGATTCAGCAATCCAACGGAAATGCTATGAACCTGCAAGCAGCATGAGAAAGACGACATGGGTGTCTAAAGTTGGTCGTTAGGCAGACCACGTGGCTATCGTTAATGTTGGCGTTTTCTCCCACGCTCAAGCCACTTCGAACTCATCGTGTCGAAAACCCAGAATACGTCTAAGCGAAGGAGGTAATTTGATCTGCATCCTAAATGATGTGTCCACCGGCTCCGGCTGAAATCAGTACACTATGGCGGAGAGTCGTCTTCTGCATGGTGCAATCACGATCATCATAAAACGCCTGAGATCTTCTCTTGTAAACCCAGCTCGCTCTCACACTTAGCCAGCCACATCCATATGATGAGTTTTAAGATGGCAATCCATTCTTGCTATTCAAGGAATAGATCTAGAGTGCGTTTACAGCTCGGATGATAGGGTAGTGGTGGCAGCCGAGCCGATATGATATGATACTAGGTTTGAGACGCGTTGCTGATTCCGTCAGCTGAAGCGGCGATTGAATGCTCAAGCGCTCAAGCATCAGTCGATTGAGGTATTCTTATACGCTCTTTCGCCCACTCCTTGTTTCACACGTTCATTACGCATCCAGGTGGTGACCATGGCAAAGAGTGCATGTGATTCTCATCTCGTGTAAATATCATACTCGATTCTAACGAATCACGTACGAAATCACAAGCCCATGTAGACCCACATCGAGTGGGACTCCAGCTACAAGTATGGTTCAACATTCAGTTCTGAGCGGCTGCTATGTCTAATGCATGGTGTTTGGACGTCAGGTTCAGCAATTGTGTTTATCCTAATGGTCTTGACTACCGACGGTAAGAGATTCCATCAATTGCGGCGGTCACGCAATTCCAAAGTTCAATTAAGCCTTGTCCTTATCAAGTCCTTATCGTTGTCGAATGGGTTCCACTGAAAATTCCTCCTGCGGAAAACAACTATGTTGAAGCATCTTCGAATGTGCCTATGGTCTGGTGAAGCCAGCCTCGATGTTGTTCAGAATCGACTGTATAAAAAATATCGCAAGTCCAGCCGTTGACAAAGACTTGAGGCTAATGTTGATCGAGTGATTGATGGATCCGGCAAGTATGACAGCCGTTCTCCATCCATATGCGCCGTTGAGCTCCGACTCATATGCTCCGATGGGATAATGAACTTGCTCTTGGTAAGAGAGTGAGTCGGGAATTCTGTATCCATCAGGTAGCAGGGGCAACGACGATATAGGATGTTTGAGAAGCATCATGTTTGAGAAGGCGACGGGAATCCTTTCATAGATGAGCGGTGAGGTCTGAGGACTCTGGCAGGTGTTGTAAGACTTCTACATCCCATTTGATGCTTCATCCCCGAATTTGTGTGACAAGCCAAAATTTGGCATTTTGAACGTGTGATTCAAGGGATATCTTTGCAATTTAAAATGTCTCCCGGTTTGAACTGACCTGTATCACTGACATCTCTAACATAGATGGCACAAATATCCGGAGTCGCAAATCTCGCTGAGGGCTTGAGTTCTTGAGTTCTTGGCGCCTGCGAGTTACTATATTCTGACGCATATTTATCACAACCGAGGGAAGACTTACGTATAGCTTTGCGAATCCACGGCCATCGCTTCTGTACCAAAAGCTTGTTCATCAAGCATGAGGCCAATAAAGTCTCGGCGTCTATGCGAATCGTCGTAAGAAAACCTGTATGGTGTGAGACCCAGCCTGGTGACCCATCGCTTGTCGTGCCACTGCTTCGGGTAGAAGACGTGAAATTTTAGTGGCAAAATTTCGCCGAAAAGCGTAGCTGCTAATCTCAGACTCCGTACCTGATTAACCATTATATTTACCAATGACGAGAGCAGAACGAGACTCCCCGCGGAGGCCGCATTTGATGCCAGCCCTCTGCATAAACGCAATTTGGCCCTCACCTGTCATCGGTTTTTTGGGTTGCAAACCATACCCACGTGGACCCGAAGCCACAAACCAGGGATCGTCGAGGATGTCATCCTTCCACTAGATCATGTGATCGTTACTTCAAAGAAATCTTGGATCGTACTCTTCTTTGAAACGGCCAAGGCAAAAGCACATGAAAAGAGCGTAGCCAATTGGATCGGCGTCCAGACTCTCGAGGTTCATGGTAGAACGTAGAGTGTATCGAGCTCCTCGTTCGATTCACTCTCTGTTCCATCATGAATCTTGACAACCTGTCGATTGCTCAGATGGTTTGAAGGACATCTGAGCAGTATATCATCAAAAAATGTCTTTTTTTTCGGTCCTGATTGATTGTACGTCCTGTTTCGTCGTAAGCGCAGTACATTTTGAACGCGTATACGGAGGTACTTGTCCCTGTGGCCTCGAGAAGAGACGATCAACGAAGGCTTTACCCCGATAACGAGTTGCGTCGACAAGGCCTGGGCATGCTGAACCGACTGCAAGATCGATCGATAAGTGTACAAAACCGGGTGGAACGAATTGCAACTCGCATTGTCAAATTCGTTCGCCTCGGAGAGGAATGAGGCGATGAGAAGCTTGGCGTCGGAGAATTCCAAGATTGTTTTGGAGACGTATGGCTCTAAGTGAAGCTCAAAACTCTGTGCCAGGACCGAGATCCACTTGTAAACATGAGTAAAAATCGGAATACCTAGTCTCGTGTACATTTGCTGTAAGGTCTCCATTAATCCTTCTTTGAGCAGGCGTTGCACCAGTCGCGTCGTTCCACCAGGGAATCCGTCATTGAGTGTACTCTAGCTCACCAACTTGAGTCAAACTTGAGTAACGATACTCGAACAGCGTGGAGAGAAGCAAAGCTCGTTCTCTCCCCTTCGACTCGCCCTTTCGAATGATCTACTATCAGGGTGAGAAAATGTAAGAGGCGGTCTTCAAAGTGTCAGTCTAGCTCTGCAGTAGGATCCAGATGACATACCTGTTAATTTTTCTGCGACCCATTCACGACCAACTTGGACAAACTCGGCATGATAGAATTTTTCAACAAAACTCGGGCTCTCTCTTCAGCCTTCTTGATCGACTCTATAACATAGGTTTTGGCAGCCTCGTCAATAATAGCAGGATTTTCGGTGACGGCGTCAGCATCTTGCCACAGTATTTCTTTGTTCCGAAGTTCTGGTTTGGATGCTTTGCTTTGACCATTGTGAACTGCAGCAGAGCACTGTCTCATGTGTTACAAATGCTCATACAAATTTACAGTAAAGAGTCCCTAGTCACTTCTGACCGCGGACTTGTGACAAGTTTATCAGTCCTTTCGACAAAGGAATTCACCATACCTTTCGGGGACGTCTGCCCGTAGAGCTCCTGGGTTTAGCGGGAGTCTGCGTAACATTCAGTTGAGGACTAGCAAGATGAATGTTGTCTTTACCTTTTTGGGCTTCTTCGCATCGTCGTCTGGGCTGTGTCACTGTTAGTCACTATCGGATGTGTATTTGTATTGACGTACTTTGGATTTCTTGGCGGCGGGAGTGTCGGCGGCCTCGGTGTTTTTGCGTTTGGCCTATACGGATGAGGACGAGTAGATGCAAGCTGTTGGCTTACCGTGACGGGTTTGTCGTTCTGAAAGCACGTCAGTGGGGAAGGAATAAAAAAGGAAACGAACCTCGGGATCGTCGCTCACCGGCCCGGCGTCGCTGATGAGATCGATCTCATCGTCATTGACGACGATGACAGCGGGTTTCTTCTGCTTCTTGCGCAAACCGGTCTTTTCGAAAAGGTTACAACGGGAAAAGGCGTAAAGATCAGTACTCACCCTTTTTGGCGCTTCGTTTTCCTTGGCCGCTTCATCGGTAGGCTAGGGAAGCGTGAATAGACAGAATGATCCAGTGAGGAAACTTGCGGCGGCTTCCTTTTCCTTCCCCTTCTCCTTACGACTGGAAGCGAGTCAGAACGGATAGAGTGAACGACGTGAATGATGAGCACGTACTATCCATTGATCTTGGTGACTGGTTGCATACCCTTGAGCATCTTCTCACGAACGCCGGCAGCACTGGTGTCTGCGAGACTTGGCTCGTGACAGTCCTCCGTGCGTGGTTTGGTAGCGGTTGCTGGCTTTGTAGTAGATGACCTAGGCTTTGTAGCGGATGAATCGAGCATGATGAAAGTTGAGAACAAGAAGTGACGCAGCTAGCAAGGTAGCAAGGGCTTATATAGGTGGTGAGGAAATCTAAAATGACAGGTACGCACGGACCCCACTGGCAAACTTTTTTCCCCACTTGACTGGGAGCTAAAAGTAATACATAGTCATTGGAATATGGTATGGAATCAGGAAATTAGAGTCTGAGGCATAGAGACTGCGTGCAAGTTTGCATGGGCGCTCATGGGCGCTCGGCGTGACGACGGGCATGGCGTGACGTAACGCGACGCGTGACCATCCGTGTTGACTCCTGTGTTTCTCATCTCGTGTAAATATCATACTCGATTCTAGCGAATCACGTACGAGATCACAAGCATCTCATCGAGTGGACTCAGCTGCAAGTATGGTTCAGTCGAGCGGCTGCTAGCTTCGAAATTTGAATTACATGCCAGTGTCGCCCAGTTTGAACTGACAGGACCTTGACTTAGTATACCACTGACATCTCCAACATAGATGGCACAAATATTCAGAGTCGCAAATTTCGCTGAGGGCTACCGAGCGAAGGCGACTCGAAGTACTTATATATAGTCTTCAGCTCGGCCCGAATTGGCCGGCACACGGCAACGTAAAGCAAGACTCGGCGTGCTATCCTAAATTTTTAGTTTAAGAGTTATTTTATCGGTGACCTGACGGAGCACAAAGACCTGCGAAACGATCGAACTTGATTTTGATTTCGGCCGAACGGGCGGCATGAGACGGCACGTCACTGGCACGTTGCAGTACGCATTAGGCTCTCCCAAAGCAATATTGAAGTTGGTGGTAGAAAGGAGTGAATCGGATGTGCAGCCACTAGGAACTGCTGGAAATCTTGGAAAATACACTTATCG
>QLOY01003174.1:0-15171 GCA_003313965.1 Megacollybia marginata
GATTGCCTAGGACTACCAGGATGATGTCAGGATCAGCCAGGATCCAAAATATTTTTTCCTGATGGCCTCTGACTTCATCTTGTCACCCAGGAATAGGAATGCGGGAGATGCAACCTGGACAACTGCGTCCTTGGACATACCATCTGTACCGAATATCTCATACACCTTGTGAAAGCCTCCCTCCGAGTCCTCGAGCTTAGTTAGTCTGCAAGAAGTGTTAAAGAATTGTTGGACTGCGTTGGCTAAGTGTCGAAGACTGATTCGGTCAGGGTCGCCTTCGCCATCGTAAGAGAAGATGGAAGAGGTGTCATTATCATCACAGTCGGCAGATGGCATGACTGGACCGTCGGAACGTTGGGAAGTGGCCCGATAAACCGTAGGTCACATGATGCGACTAAATATACCGCTCACTTTGCGCTCACTGGCACCGAAGATTGGGTGTTCGCTGGACTCTACTCAGTAGTTGTTTTGAAAGGTCGTTCAATTTCATCTATATGTAGCCCCATACCGATTCCTATCCTGCATGAGAATTTTTAATGTAGGCTTCCAAAAACTGTACATCAGCCTTGTCGTTAGGTCCCTTTTTATGATCCTTGCGTTCTGCAGCCGATTGCTTCTTCTCCTCCAGCAGCTTTTTCACGCTGAGCACTTTGACATTCTGATTCGCCTTTGGTGTCTTGACTGTCTGTGTGTTTTCGAGGTGGGTCATATACTGGGGCCTCCCTGGCCACATTCGTGGATCAAACATGTCTACCTCGATACCATCCATAGTCATGGTGCAGTCCTGAGACATGGAAAGTCGACCCTGAAGTCTCTCTAGAAGAGTGTTGACTTCTGAGCCTTGTTCTGAACCATCATGCACGATGATATCGATATCTTGTGTTGTTCGTGGGTTACCATATGTGGCACAGGCTGTTCCACCGATCAAAACGTATCTGATACCTGCTGCATCGCAAGCTGCACCGAGGGCGCCGACTGCTCTCCAGTATGCTTCTGTACTCGAGTCAGTGTTTCGACCTGTGTGGATTGATATCAAATCTATCTAGATAACTTCAAGAAAGGGACGCACGGAATAGGAAGACATCGTCTCTTTTAATTTTTTTTGTAGCAGGACTCTGGACTTTTTTTACACTAGATCCCTTTGCATTGCATCTTGCCGATGGCTTTTTGGGGGGTTGAGCTAGGATAAGCATCTTTATCAACTTGTCCGGCCAATGTTTGTTAAGCATACCTCGTCTATCAAAGACCTCTCCGATTGATTCAACGTCACGCTGTATTTGTGTGGAGTTGTTTCTACGTGAGAGTCCTTGTTCAAAGCCCTGAGCAAACAGGTAAGTCTTCCGATACCCAGGGCACGAGGCCACTTACCAGCCTGGTAGGAAGAGCATTAGCAATCAATACGCCAAATAGCACAACATAAACAGGGAGAAGGCGAAATTGCATGGCGACGTTTTGTTGTTGGGAAGTAGATTGAAGTAGATCAAACAACCGGCCAGCAGCTGTTGAGAGGTAGAGAATTAGTGAGGAGTCGCGCCGCAACCTGAAAAAAAAAACTGGCCAAAGTGTTCTGCTTAAATATTAAGTTGATGCTATGCCTCTTCCAAACCTGTAAGCTACCGAGATGGTCCGATAATCATTTCATCAGCTGAATGAGCAAGTGACGAGTTTCTAGGGTATACAAGTGATGATCTGATTGCACGTCGCTAGGAAACTTGCAGTTAAGTGAGTTTTGCGCCGAATAATAGGACACCGCATTCAATCATATCAAGGCAAGGCTCGTCAAGTTGGCTGATATCTCAAGCATCATCATTGATTCAGATTGAATGATCTGAAACACGTAGAGCTGTCTTGACGTGGACACGGCTTAATTATGCGCAGCCTCACGGAGCCTGTTTCCTATCCGCGGGTGAAAACACGAGTCTGGTAGTCGGAAGAGGCGAAATCAGCACATCAATCCAAAATTTCGGACTGAGTATCATGATCGTTACAGCAAGCACTGGTCCCGGGCTTGCCTGTGATTTGCAAGTTCCTAGAAGCATTCATAGGACTCCGACTGCCCCAGAATGGCAGATTGCAACGATCATGATATCACCGGCATGATCGATTGATCAGTGAAGTGAGTCAGTAAACTTCTATGTATGTAATGATTGTAGTCTGGCGTCTTATGGCAGTCCCACTGACGTAAACTTCACAGGCTCAACTTCCCTTCAACGAACCATGCCAGTAAACTCTGACCAGGAACGTCTAGCAACTGTCATTGACATCCTTTTTGCAAACGACGTCATGGAAGTAGTGATATGGGGTGAGCAGGCTATGAAGATGCACGGAATTCCTACTGCTGTTATGGTATGTTATTCATCCGAACAGGATCGGTGACCAAGATTCACCTTAGAGAGATGATCTCATAGTACAAGATGAAGACCTAAATCGTGCCAAGGACATTCTTCTTAAAATCGGATGGGAAGTAGGTACTGGCCCAATGACCATTCGTGCAGGGTTTTGGCTACCAGGCTGGCGTGAGGTCGCTGATGTCGGGAGAAGATTGCGTTATCCGTCTTCGTATGAAGGCATGGAAGAGCATGAACTCTTTCTTTTACCAAGAGGTTTCGTCGGACTTGAATCATTGCAGAGATCTTCGCTGATCTCTCATCCTTCGTTGAATTTACCTTATCCTTCCGCTGTGGCATTAGCCAGAAGCATCGCCATTGTCCAAGCTCAGACAACCGATCACTTTGCATCACTGATGGATGTATGGGGAGGATATTTTCTGATTTACAAAGTGCTTGGAGAGGATGACCTTCGAGAATTAAAGAAAACACATCAAGAATTTTGGCAGAGCAAGATTGATAAGAAAGATTGAATGTAAGTCTGCTCTTGCCACTTCGCTTGCAATTCATTGTTTGAGTCAAGATGCATCATTCCTCTATTGTTAACGCAACTCAAACTCTGTTAGCTTGTCAGACAATTCTGAGCATTTCATATGATGCTTTTTGGTGATCCCGACTCGGAAGACTCTTTCCATATAAGACAAGCCCTTCGCTTGTGAGCTCGAGAGTCGATACGGATTAGTTATATCAAGGTTGGTGACTTTTTCGTGGTGCGGGGCAATCGGGAAAAGTTTACAAAACAAATATATGTTCCAATGAGAAATATCTTCAAATTGGTGCTTCAAGCTTACATGCACTTACAGATAGCACCCATAGTCGTAATTACTAAACACTTCACGATGATTAGAGCATAGCGCAAACCCGTTCCGCGGTTCGAGATCCGCACATCTAGCGTGTCCGGAAATGATGCCATTATGCCATTATTCCTCAATCGATTCCACCAGAAGAGATTGGAGTCAATGGAACAGAAAAAGACCTCTCACGACATAATATTCTGCTCTTCCAATTATGTGAGGTATGTTCAACCTTGGGCGTGGACCGTCCCGCGGACTGGGTCACCGCTCCCGGACATCTTTCACTCCGAATCCTCCTAATTCATTCAGATTTCCAAAATTCGCATTCATGGATTTGGAACGCACTGTCGCAAAGGAAATATATATTGGCGCGTAAAGGTGTGTTGCGGAAAAAAGAAATTATGTCAGTCACAAACATGGTATGTAAGGCAACTGTCGGGCAGTGTCTAAATAGTCCAGGCCAACCGATACCAACCTCGCAAACTTTTTAACGTATGAGGCCAGAGACTTGTCTTTACTCCCGGCCAACCATGCTGTGAAGACGATCTAGTGATCTGGATACCAAGAACGGAAGTTTACTGGTTATAGCGACAGTATCAGCATAGAACAATACCGGCTTGGTCTTTTATAACAATCTTCATACCGGCCTGCGCAAGCTGCTGCAGAGGCATAATATTTGCTGTGAAGCGCCTTCTCGGCGTCTCTAGTCTAATTGAGCGGAGACACTGCGCGACGCCTCCATTTGGGAGCCAGCGAGACATGATAGCATCCACAAGAGATGCATCCGAGAGACAAGGTTCCTCAGTCATACTCGACAGAGACAGAGTTTGAAGATTGGGGAGGAAAATGTCAATGGATGAGAAGAAACGGATGTGTAGCTTGCCGATTAGGCCCTGAGCTATGGTCGGTTCCTTCTTGCTCTTGTCTGAGAGCGTGAGACTTGCCAACGATGGTACTGTACTCAAAAAGGACAGGAAAGGTTCAACTGGAAATCGTAGACCGGACCATGTCAGGGACGTGAGCGTGCAGGACGAGCGGAAGATCAATGATCGTAGTGGCAGTGGTGAAATATCAGATACAAGTATAGAAAACACGGTGAGAGAAGTGAGTTTAGGAAGTGTCAAGTTGGCAATGATGTCGAGACCAGACTTTAGGGGGTCCAAGCCCAGAGAAAATGCCTCGGCATCCAATATGACTTCGCTGGTGGGATCAGGATCTTCAGAGTCGTCTTTCAGATGTGAATTAATGGTGAGGGTTTTCAATTTTGAAGACGAGCGTAGAAGTGGGGCATAGCTATTTTTAGATCTTGACAAAACAAGCGATTGCAGCTGCTCCCAAGGTAAGATGATAGCATTGGGGGATTCATACCCGAGCGAAACAGAACGCAGTCTCGGAGCATCCTGGAATACGTCGAGGATTCTTTCCCTTTGGAAATCTGCATCGAATACCAGATGTTCGAGGAGTGGAAGATTGCCCTGTATCGGATGAAGAACACGACACACGTCATCAAACAGTTCGGGATCTGAGCGGAGACACAGACTAAATCCCAGCCACCTGTGCGACTGCCGTACCAGCATATTAATGCATCGGAGGGTCGAGGAAGAAATCAGGTCTTCAATGGTCATGTTGATTACAACTTCAACTTGAAGTGGTGCCGAGCCAGACTTCTCAAGCAAGCGCTCAAGAACCGTCTCTCTGGATCTTGGAGGCTCAGGCTCCCAATGAAAATCCCCCCATGTAATGGTCGACCATAGACAAGAGGATGAGGTAGCAAGACCATTCCAGGATGAACAGACCTGCACTAAAATGGCAGGAGGAATTCGAACTACTGAACTTTGAACAAGATTCTCATCGCAGACGAGCAAGAAAATCTGATGAAGAAGCTCAGTTGGAAGCTTTCGAATTGGAGCAAGAAGGGATTTGTAGCCGACTGCGCTTCTCTCAATGAGACGTTTCTCGTTCTCAAGAACGATGATTTGTGCCTGCAAACGCTGTATCTCTTCGTCGCGTTGCCTGAGGGCTGCCTTTGTTCTGGAAATGGAGGATTTTATCTCCTCGTTGGTTGGAAATGGGTGCTGAGACTGTCCTCGCAGGAGTGAAAACAGAACGTCCCACTCTGCTATAAGGGTCTCAATTGGGCGACGCTTACGGCTGTCTGACTCGGAGGCCATCTGTCTGATTTTATTGAGATGTGCGTGCCAGAAAGTATGACTTACTATTCAAACAGTGTTGGAAGAGCAAAACTAAAAAGAGTCACATGCAGTGACCGCCCTTGCATGTACATTTGGCAACACCAAAAGGTCCAAAACAGCTAACATACGCTCAGCAGCCGGACTGAGTCTGGCTGACGTTAAATTAGATCCCAACATATTTCCGAGTTGTTTCGAGTCTTCAAAAGGCCGATTCGTTTGGATGACATTGTAGTGAGGAAGGATATCACGCGTCGTAATTTCCACCTTGAGATTCACGCGTTCAATCTTTCCACTGCGTCCACTGCGGCGAGTATGGTACAAATGATCCAGGATACGTACAAGCCTTCAATGTTCAACACTCAGACCTCTGCATACTTGGAATATAGGGGAGGAAACTCGACATTGTTACCCTCATTTGTATCCGCTACCACGTCCACATGTCTTGCTACATCACCTAGAACTGCCAGTGAGTGGTACATAGGAATCCGAAAGTAAACAAAACGGTCTTGCCACTCAATACTTGGCAGTAGCGCAGCAGTGGCCATGATGACAGCTGCATGGAACAGGCTGACAGTGATGAAAAGAAAGATAATTGGCTCAAAACTTCCTGGGTAGCCTAGTGCAATCCAAGTCAGACATCGCACGGCCACAGCAAAGATGATACCTAGGTAATAGAGGCAGACTTGAAGTGATATGTGGGCCATGATTGTTATAGGGACGATGAGTCGGTTGTTGGGTGCAACGTACTGGAAGAATACGATATAAACGGCAAGGACAGCCCCAAGGAGAATAGCGGCGGATAGGACCGGTAAAATATAGGCAACATGGTTGCAGATGAAGATAAGGGACTGTCAATTTTCCGGGGCTATTTACATTTACAGTAATTTTGTGATGACCTATATCCTAGCAACACGACCGACGACCGACGACCGACCTAATTGACAGTCCCTATAGTAGGCATAGGTAGCATTACAGCAAAGAGACTGGTAAAGAAGCGGAGGGCGTCATTCATGATGTTGAATGTACGAGGAAAAGGAGGAAGATAATCACATGTTACTGTAATGAATGTTAATCCAACGTGATCGGTCCCGAACGAAGAACTCTGTCGTTGGGGAGGGTTGTATTGGGCTGTGGACAGTATTTCCGGGCTCAGTGCTCGAACCAGATGCTTCTCAGATGCGAATAAGTACAGTTATTGCGGCAAGCGGCAAGCCTGCAACGCGGAATGCGTATAATACATATCCTTCTCGTACACTACCCTTCCCCTCATCATGATGCCACCGCAAGACAAACTTATCGCCCGAGTTACATTGTATTCAGTCCTCCAAATCCCTCACTGCAACCCAACCTCAAAAACCCTAACAGCCCCATCCGCACCTGCAACACCCAACTTCCCGTCCCCAATCCACAAAACCCCATTCACACCCCCAAACCCAACGTTCTTCAACGGAAACGTCCTAACCGGCTTGTCAACACTCCAAATGTAAACGTTTGTATCTAAAGACCCCGAAGTGCAGTATTTCGAATCAGGCGTCCAGGAGAGTGTGTTGATTCGGGCGGTGTGATGAGACCAGCGGGATGTTACTAGCTGTACACGAGTCAGCAAGGAAAAGGGAAAAGAGAGACGTACAGATTTCTTAGCAACATCGAATAAAATTACCTTTCCGCTGGTCTACATAAACCGGAGGGGATCAGATAAGACGAGGAAGGTAAGGAAGGAAACGTACATCTCCAGCAGCCAGCAGCTTCCCATCCGGTGAAAACGCCAACGCAGAAACAACACCCTTATTCCCCTCCAGAACAAACCCCTCTTTGAGGGTCTTCCCATCCCATTCGAAGATGTGAACTTTGGTGTCCTAAACCACGTCAGAATCCAACCAAGGTGAAGGATAAAGTGGACGACGTACCTCCCCACCAACACCAACCAACCCTCCGTATGTCGCTACCGAACTAGGATTGAACGAAAACGCAGAAGAGGTTATCTTCTGATTGTCCCTCACAACTTCAACTCGTCCAATCTCAGCAACGAAAACCGAATTGTCGTCACCGACAGCGAGAGATTTAGGTTGGGAGGTTGTTGATACTGATGCTGGACTACCAAACCCAAGTCAGATGAATGGAGTTTAGGGAAGGGAAGAGGGACGAACGTGAACTTGACCCCGCCAACATCAATCTCCCTCACAGAATCATCAAATCCCGCCGAATGGACTTTACCCGCTTTGGGATTCGGAGCCATAGAAACGACAAGAGTCGAATGTGTGTTCCCCTCTACACGCGTCGATTCAAAGGTGGCTGGGGAATACGAGTGTATGCGGCCGTCTGCCGAACCCGCGAGGAAGGTCTCGGAAGAGGAAGGTACCGAAGAGATTGCGGTTATGGATTTCTGAGGGGCTTGGATTATCCTAGTGGGTCCACTCCCGCTTCGGGGATCAAAGACATTGAGATCACCAAAGAGAGAAAGAGAAACGAGGGTGTTTTCGGATACCCAGGTGTTTCCGACTTGTTGGTTGGGGACTGCGGAGGGTAGAGTCCATGTTGTAGTTGATTTGCGTTTTTCGATATCCCCTGTCAAGGACACGGATTAGAGGAGCGAGTTGGGATGAGAGGGACGTACAGAGTTTGACGGTGCAATCTGCCGAAGAGGTAGAGAGGGATTTACTATCTGGGCTCCATGAGCATGCCATCTAGAAATCATCGGTCAAGTTTGAATGAAGAAGGACGAGGGAGACGCACGATTGAGCCAGTATGTGCCCCTTCTGAAAACTCTCCAATCGTCTCTCCTGTTTTACCATCATAGAGGAAAACTTTGGCGTCTGAGCCTACGCTTGCGAAATGGTCTCCGGAAGGCGCATAACGTAGATCTTGGATGAATTTCGTGTGGGTTTTGATTGTCTAAAGGTGATGAGAAGGGAAGCAATGGGAAAGGGGTAAGCACCTTGTCGTACTTGTATGGAGCACCTAGGGTGAGAGTTTAGCAAGACGACGGGTAGGCAAAAGAGGAGATACCCTGGTGAAACACGATGAGGGTATCGTCTGCAGCTGTAGCAGCTCTAAAGGGTCTCTGGTGTCGCATCGATACGGCGTTAATGACCTACCCAAATGAGAAAAGCCAGAGTGTCGTTAGAATGTACCTTTGAATGACCGCTGATTTCACCCGTGGATGAACCAGTGTCCATCATGAATGCATGTCCGAATCTAAAGCAATCGGTTAGCAGACGAAAGACCCGCAAGATGCAGACTTTTCACGACCGTCTCCAACGGCAATGATACGTTTACTTTCTCCGTCCCAGTCAAGATCATTGCTGGATAATGGCATCAGCGACGTATCGAATGCAGCCAGACTTACATTCTTCCAGAGATGACCTTGTACTCGCCCTTTAGCGTCTGATCTTGTCCGACGGTATCCCATATCCTAACTATCTGATATATGATACAGGTTCCCGGATCCGGGGAGCTGACATACCTGTGCCGACGACATCCGCAGAAGCGCAGTAATACCCAGAAGGCGAAATCCGAGCTACGGTTGTGTTCTGAACATGGCCAGAGTATACGATCGACAAGCCTGGATTCTGTACAACTCATACTAAGCCTAGAGTCAGCAATCACCAAGGTTACCAACCTCCAAGTCGCGTATCTAGCGTGAAAGTGAGCCGTTGACCAGAAACTCGCAAGCTGGACGTACAACGATGCTCTTTCCATTAGCATAGATTACTTTGCCTTTACTCGAGCTTAACTTTGTGGATTCGCCACGGGTCGTGTTTGGATTTGGAGGGAATAGGCCGATTCGTTTGGATGACATTGTAGTGAGGAAAGAAGGATGGTTACCGCAGTCACGCGTCGTAATTTCTGCACGCGTTCACTTTTTAGGAAGGAAGGAAGGACTAAGCGGCACAAGGTCCCATTAAGTTCGATGTTGCAACTGAAAGTATAGTACAAGTGATCCGGGATACGTCTACGAGCGTCCAACGTTTGTATGTCCTCAGACCTCGAACATAGGGGAGGAGACTCAACATTATTACCTTCAGTTACCTTCACTCCCGTCCGTTACCATGTCCCTGGTGACAATGAGTTAGTGCGCCTCATGGGCGACTGGCGCGACGTAGGAACTAAACCCTGATTGGTTTTGACATTTAGTATGGGATGTGACTTCAGCGCCAGTGCGTAGCAAACCAGAATCCCGCCTCAACAAAGAACTCGAGTCAGCAGTACACTTCGCGAATTCGACTTCGACGGGTCAGCCTTGCGATTAAGAAAGCTCAAAGGTAGCACTGATCCTAAGTGACCTTGGCCAAGTTGTTGTACCCGGCCATAGAAGACATATTCTGCTGTGCACCGGCGAGTCGGTAGAATTGAATCAAACTTTGTTGATTAGTCATCACGTCATTTCTTGGTCCCAAGTGAGTATGGCTCCAACTATGAAAAGAAACCAACAGGTGAAAGTGTATACGGACTGAACCTGGCTGTACCAGAAGACGCGAAAGCAAGGGAAAGCAATCATCAAACCTTGGGATGAACAAGAGGATAATTCCGAGTCGTAGATTAAAGCGTGGATGACCAGATTCGTTATACCCTTCACAAGTGACTCGAACGAAGCGCTGTAGATATCCTTCTTTATCCGCAGTTGGATATCTGGAAGGCGAGACTGAGGTTGTGGAATACCCAGCTTGGCCCATTACCCCACCACTATCTCGATTTTCAATCCCCAAGGGCTAGACAAGTCGCGGTCCGGGCCGGGCCTGACCCTCCACCTTTTTCGCTGGCCCTGGCCCTGGCCCTGGGTCAGAATTTTCAAAATTCGTGGCCCCTGGCCCGGACCTAAAGGGCCAGGGCCAACAGGGCCGGGCCAAGTTTGACTAGACTCGGCCCTGTAACTATAAAAACACGAAAATTTGATGATATAGTGATAGCTACCTACTATAAGAGTCTAAAACCTCTCTAATTGATGTTCATACTCATGTTGTCTGGTCTGAAATTGGTTTAAAATGACCTACAAAGATCAGCATGTGACTCAAAGTTCCCAATTTTAGCATGTCACAGCATCCAAATTACTTTCTATGTGTATATAAATGATATTCTAGCATTATTCGGAATGAAAACTCATAATAAATCTCCAATTTTACACCTGATTTGAGTCAGTGGGCTGACCCTCTTGACCCCGGGCCAGATTTCTCAGTCAAAGCTGGCCCTTGGCCCGGCCCTCAGGTCCGGGGCCAGCAAAATATGCTTCTTGGCCCTGGCCCAAGGGCCGGGTCAGGGTCGGCCCCGGGTCCAAAAGGGTCAGGCCCGGACCGCGACCAATCTACCAAGGGCTTCCACGGAATGTGCAACTAACTCTATAGCAGCAGCTGTAAGTTGTTGGTAAGTTGTGGAGATGGTATGGATACTTCATATTTCAGTTTGGATATCTATTCATATAGACTGCAGCTCCCACAGCTACCCAATTCTCGTGCATAAAGAATGTTCTCTCAGATGTACTTCAAGACGCAGTCACGAAGAACAACTTTTGTTCTTGTTCAAGATGGTACGTCAGCGCGTCAGCACCACCGTCATTTCAGAAATCACTTACTTCCAAGACAACCCTGCATGGGCTGCAGATCTCAAAGTTATGATTATGGGACTATCAAAAATGAACAAGACGTATTCACCGTTGCTCAAGAACTCGTCGAGGTGGGGCATGTTATTCCGGTATTATATGAATTGATGTCCGACATTGTTACCATTGTGAGTTCATTGTCCTGCTTTCTTTCACCTCTGAGCGTTGTCAGGTACTGGGCTTGTGCCCTCGGAATGACGACACTAGCACTTGACTAGCACACTTCAGTGCGTAGTCGGACGTCTCATGAATGGTATCAGCAAGCAAGCGCCTGCGGACATGGGAGACTTCATTCATATCGAGCAACTGCTGCACTTTATGTGCCAGACACAGGCTTTGGAGACGACTTTTGAGGTAGTTAGTCAGTAGTAACGCGTATTAAATGCAAATTTGCATTTCAAGGTGTAGTTTAGTTTACAATACCATTGCACAGCCCTAGTTCTAGTTCCTCGACAACTTCAGTAATTCCTCGCAGTGTTTCACGCCGCCACACTTGTGTCGGGTTGTATGACCAAAGTCAAAAAGTCGAAACGAGCTGTCCTGCCAAAGAGACACATTTCGAGGCTCTAGGTCACCATGGCAAAACCCTGCCCGATGGAACTCTCGTACTGACTTACAAAGGCGAGACCTAAACACCCGGGTGAGCCGCTCAGTATTCAATCAGAAGTCATCATACCAGATGTTTGATTCAAGCCTTTTCTTCACGTCACTCCAGTCCCAACCCATCTTGTCCAACGACTCGCCAACATCTTCCATCACAAGAACAAACCAGGATTGATCCTGTCGAGCATAGAGCCCGAAATACTTTGGAATTAGATTGGATAGTGTTGGCAAAGCATTCTCATAAAATTCTGCTTCCTTGAGTGCTGCTCCTTTCGCCCTGAACGATTTGACAGTAATAGGTAATGCAATGCCTGCTGAAGTTCCCTGCCAAACACGACCATCTGTTCCACTTCCAACTAGATTAGAAAGAATGATAGGAACACGTGTAGCTGTGTTGCATTGATTCAAAACACTGTTGGCTGCTGGCAAGTTTGTGATATCATAAAGGGTGCGAGAGGGCGGGTGAACTCTATACAGAGTTTCGGGAACAGAGGAAAGTGCAGGATGATGAAACGCAAGGGACAACTGCCATAATGGTATGAATATAATCGAGCCATTGATAACGACTGACCTGATCGAGGCTGTTTTGCGAGCTATCGCTGGGAACATATTTACTATCTGTGTCGTCTTGACTCTGACTCGCATCCGCATTGACTATATCAACGTTGTCGGGTGACTTGACAATGCTTTCCGGCACTGATATTTCTTGAGCTAAGATCTGTTCTGACGGCATCTCTACCTCAAACCCAGATAACGGCACGCAGAACATGGCAACAAGTATGCCAAGCAATGGATATGGCCCAGGAATCTCAGATGCTTGTGGCGGGTCAGTGCGTTGCCCTGGATCGAAGTGAGGTAAGGTGGTCGCAATTCTGAAGAAATCCGAAGCAAGAAGTGTCGTGCCTTCAAAGCACTCTTGATATGGAACTGGTGAGAGTGAGCGTTTTCATAGGAGTAACCAATGAACACACCTAGCTCCGCAACACACACAATATTTCCTCCAATTATTGCACTGAAACGAGCAGGAATGTTTCCCACAGTTGAGTCAAGCGAGGAAGAGGCCATGTGCAACGCAAGCTTCGTATGATTAGGGAAATGGTAGTGCAACATAGGGTAACATACTTTCATGCCAATCGCTTGTTGGTCGCTTTGCGGCTTGAGGTGATTCAAAGACCAGCAACCTTTCCATGGACATGCTTTATCCATGGCGACTGTAAATGACTTGTATTCAAATGCGATATTCAGCGCATTTGATACATCAAACTCATTCCAGTCACCCTGCTGACCCCATAGTTCCCGTGGCTGGCGACCCGCTATGAGAGTTGTCTTTCCCTGAGCTTCGTAGATTTTGGCAACAATCTCTTCCACCGCGCTAAGAAGAAGGTTCGAGAATGGTTTCACAGACTCTTCGTTGAATAGCTCATGTCTGTGACTCTTGTTGAGGAGTACCATGACAGAACTGAAGACGCCCTCATCGGGTAGAGTTCCATCTTGTTGCATTTTCTGAATACCACATCTGAGGCCCTCTAGGAGTCGATGGATAAGGGTTGGATCTGTGAGCTTCCTGGACGGAGCGTATTTGGCGTTTGGTTTCTCACTTGCAATCCATGAAGCTATGTTCTTTGACTGAGAGTTAATGGCTGAAATGCGCAGATGCCAAAATGGAAGAATGAAGTCTGGCAGTGTCGTCCATGTCAAAGCTGACATGGTGTGATGCCACGTGACTGGTTATTGTTTTACAGCCATCACGTCAGTTCTGGTCCCAACCAACGTCCGCGTGGCGGAATCAGCACTGGACACGTTCAATCTATTCACCATAATCAATAAAGACAAGTGAGTATGACTCTAGCTACGAAATGAGGCCAGCAAGTGTATACAGACTGAACCTGGCTGTACCGGAAGACGCGAAAGCAAGGGAAAGCAATCATCAAACCTTGGGATGAACAAGTGGATAATTCTGAGTCGTAGATTAAAGCGTGGATGACCAGATTCGTTATACCCTTCACAAGTGACTCGAACAAAGTGCTGTAGATAGTTATACATTTTCCCCTTAACCGCAGTTGGATATCTGGAAGGCGAGACTGAGGTTGTGGAATACCCCGTACGTGTCGACACCCTGCGTTCGCTGGTATTGTTTTACTCTCGGTTCTCTTTGTAAGTGATTCCCTTTGAGTCATTGCTTTGCGCTAACGAGGATCTTGAATAGACGGATTCCGTGGGGCAAGACGTTTCGAGCCTCGAGGATATAGTATCTGGTTGAAGAAGGACGTGTATGCTACTATGGAAGTCCAAGCTCAGGCTGCAGATCCGGGACGCTGCAGATGGCCCCATTGATAGACTCGTGGTGAAGGCTGCTGGGCACTGCAAGGTGAAGAAGACGTTAATAGCTACAGTCAGAATTGATGATTCGACCACAATTCTGACAATGATTTTGATCCGATTCTGGAACGATTTTGATGTCAGAATCGTGTGAGAATCGGCCTCGACTCTGACCGTCAGGCTTTGATTTCGTGAATGTTTGTGCTCGATTCCACTGGTTTCCTCTTCATCTGTGCTGCTATCCTGTTTGGCAAGCACAACAGGCAGTTCCTTCTTTGCTCCCTTCTTAACCTTAGTATTTGCCTTAGCTTCTTTGGTTGGAACCTTTGAAGCCTTGAAAGTATGTTCTTTGTTAGTTTTCTCAGCTTTTCCATCTACTGTACCATTTCGCTCAATTCGGCAGTTACAGGTCACACCCAATTTTCAAAGACCCCGGCAATAATTTTTTCTCGATTTTTCAGAATTTTGGGGATTTGTCGGAAAAATAAGAATGTCACGTGCCTGCCGAATTGAGCGAAATGGTACAGTATTTTCTCTTTTGAGTAGGATTTCAGCCAGAGGGAGGCTCAGGGAGGAACACTACCAAGTTCAGCTGTGTATTTTACTGCTATTTTACAATGTCTGAGGGACTGTACAGTTTACATAAGAGCAAACCAACACAGTGACCTACAGTGACAGCCATGGGAAAGGCAGAATC
This sequence comes from Megacollybia marginata, assembly GCA_003313965.1. Taxonomy (NCBI): domain Eukaryota; kingdom Fungi; phylum Basidiomycota; class Agaricomycetes; order Agaricales; family Porotheleaceae; genus Megacollybia; species Megacollybia marginata. The sequence continues at coordinate 14,586 of QLOY01003174.1, forward strand.
GTCTTCAAGAATCATGTTCAAGAATTCTGACAATTCTAGGTGATTCTGATGCCATCCAGAATCACATCAGAATCGCAGTCTGAATCATTACTGAATTGTCGACTCTGACCGCCGCTAATGTAGAATTCCCATTGTGTTTGCATTCAGTGGAACAATTCCAAACAAACATCACTGGGGATCTAAACAATGCAACTTAGTCTGTCCCTGAAGTTCGTGAGTACAGGTGTATATACTATCGAATGAAGACATACTTGGAATATGTGGGAGGAGACTCACTATCATTACTTTCATTCACATTCATTGCCACATCTCTTGCCATGTCTCCAGCTGCATTATCTGGAACCAGGATAGGGGTTGAAATGGAAATGGAAAAGTAAACAAAACAATTTTGCCAATTAATATCTGGCAGTAGTGTAATGGTGCCCATGATGACGGCTGTCTGAAAGACAACAGCTGTGAAGAAAAAGGATTGGTAGCCAGATGGATAGCCTAATCCAAGTCAGACATAGCACAGACACAGCAAAGGATAGTACTGAGGAGATAAAGGCAGACTTGGAATGATGATTGTGGTTGCAACAATGAGATG
>QLOY01003183.1:0-17783 GCA_003313965.1 Megacollybia marginata
AAACTACCCTAGCTCAGCGTTACGAACAAGCAAAGGAGATTTTGAACTGCAATCTTTCCTTCCGGAATCTCAGTGGAATGACTCTGCAGTGGCGCGGGCGAGACGTCATTGAGATCGATGAGACCATTGGTCGAGAAATTGTTTGGGAAATTGCAGAGCTCAATTTCAGATATGAACTTGCTGCACTTGATCGCCTTCTTTCCGAAATCAGCTCAGCTTCTCGCCGCCTCGAGGTATACAAATGTTTCCCTCCACTGGCTTCTTTGTTTGCATGCGACATCCGACGTCCTTTGGGATACCCGGCTGAGCGTTTCGACCGTTGGGAAGAGCGACCTTTGGCTCCCCCGATACGACCTTGAACGGCGGTATACAGTTGTACCCGAAACGTACAGTAATAAGTCGAAGGGCTGCACGATTTATCCAACCCGCTCCATCTGTGGTGATTTTTTCTGTCGGAGCCTTGCCTTCCGTCGGGCAGTCAGAAGTGACTGAGAAGAATGCTCAGCACAAATCATCAGACGACGACAGTACTAACAGATGTAGGGAATATGGTGGATGTTCTCCTCCTCGAACTTGAGAGCTGGGACTGACGTCGATAGGAGAATGTGGAAGCGAGTGAAAACCTACCTCTGTGACAAAATCAACCGCCTTGAAAGATGATGCTATGTCGTTCTCAGTTGTTTCATCTCTGCTATAGTGAGCAAAAGAAGTTACGGGTAATGAAAACAAATTGACCTTAATTCATCGACAAAAGTCATGTCATCTGGTACAAAACTCAGATCGAAGACATTAGCCGAACGTTCCAGCTCTGTTCCTTCCAGCTCGTCGTAGATAACGGTGGCCGTCTCCACGGCGTCACACTCAACAATAGCATAATAGTATCTTTGAAGCATATATGAGTGTTTAGAATGAGTTATGAAACATCAGTAGCTCATACTAATCCTGTACACGCTCCATACCGTGAACCTGAACCAACCGAATGCCTGTATCAAACTGTGAGGATGATCCACCGTTTACTGCCGCCCATTGCATCTGTTTTGACCCCTGCAGAATTGATGGATATGCTGTGGTATTAACTTTACAGTAGGTATTTTTACATAGGTGCAGCATCGGTAGCGGGCCCTGCCACTTGCCGGCGTCACGCGTTATTAACCAAACAACCAAATTCCCGCCACCTTGCTAGTTACAACCAGCTACGTTTTTGGCATTTACAGTAGATTTGAATCAGGGTCCCTGGGAAAGATTTAGACAGCCCCCTGACGCCTATCTTCCATTTTTGTTCTCCGACTGACCGCCTCCTTTTCCTCGTTTCTTTCTCTCCTTTCAATGGCCAACATATTCGACATTCTCGTCAACGGCGTCGCTGCCAATGCTATCCTGGACCCTACTCAAGTTGTTAGCTCATCACCCAACCCTCTTTTTACTCACAGTCCTGACGGACTCGGTCAGATGTTTGGTACACACCTCACGTTCGACCTCAGGCAGTCAGATACGAACGTGCATTTCTTAGGTCAAGACTGGCTCAACGCAGTTCGCATTCAAACTCTATGTGAGTCCACACACCTGTTTTCTCAATCTAACTCCTGTAGTGGCCCGGGACACAGAGCAGCAGGCTCTGGATGCAGACATGGAGTACCAGGAGAATTTGGAGAACCCCTCTGAACAGACAAGTTACCTGGAGAACCACATGCAGCAACACATCCCATCGAACATGGACACTGTGACTGACTTGTATATGCAAGACGTGACTCTTATGCCAGCTGAATACGATCTCTTTAACCCACTTCCCTTTCATTCCAACCTGAGCAATCCGATAGCGTCGACGTCACACATACCTGATGTGAACCCTGTTCCAAAACACCATGAATATGTAGACGGCCGAACTCGTGGGTCACAGCACAACAATCGTACATCGCAAGCGACGCCATCCGGGGCCGGAAGTTTGGAAATATTTAAGTCAAACATACTGAGCAACCGCGGAGCGAGAGCAGTGTCATCGATCTTCAGCGAGAACATTGAAATACTGACCAACACCATGAGGCCTTGCCGCTTGCCGGCGTCACGAGTTATATTAATACCATGTCCCTTAATATATAGGATACAGCGGGGTCTCTCCCTGGGGCCCTCGCTAACTTGCCCTTAGAGGAAGTTTTCCGTGCGGTTGAACTAGTCCTGCTAGTAACACAGCTACTTCACACAAATTTGGGCATCGCCCGGCCCCCGAGTGTTTTTGGATGGTGGTGCATCAACGGGTCCAAAGTCCACACAGCGGCCGTGTCTGCATCCTCTGTCTGCTTCGTCATCTGTGCTATCTTCCAGAGATTATTGAGTGACTTGGCTAAGGGCTCATCGCTTCCAGAGGCAAAAAAGGCTGCATGTGCCCGCGACACCTTGTCAAAGATATGTCGGCCGCGCACGTGAATAACAAAGCTAACACATGCATCGACATCGTCTTGTGCCTGCTTCATTCTTGCCAATGCAGTGCGCTTTGCAGCCTTATCGTGCTTTTTCACATCGAGCTTTTTATACTGATCCTGAGCAGTGGTTAGCCGGGCACGACACCCACTGTAATCGCCCTGCGAGGGAATGTGGAGTAGGACATGTGATGGTTTGAATTCGGATGCAATGTCTTTCTGCGGATAAAAACGTCTATCGTGGGTGGCGTCAGATCCCATGTCCCAGAAAAAGCAGAGGGAAGGAGGTGCCAGGCCACGACTCATAAGAGGTTTTACTTGCTGGTGGACATCGGTAGCACCATCCACGCAAAGCTTTATCTGACCAGTTAGGGCAGAAAGCAGGAGGGGGTCAAAGACGGTGTCTGGTCCCACAGAACCATTGTAAACTGCCAGCATGAAATCAATGGAGTACTGGGTATCACTGCATTGAAGTCCAACGTGGCGACTCCACATATTGGCCAAAAGGTTTCTGGTATTGACAATTCAAAACAATACAATTTTAAGCTACGACTTACATGTCAGTATCTCGATCAATAGTGTCGTTTGTTTTGGTCCAATGTGTAAAATTGACATAAGAATTGCAAAAGCTTTCTTCAAAAGCTTCCTTTTCAGCTTTCTGCATTCCATGTAGTCCCCAATCCGAGCCAAGAAGGGTGTTCAAGAATTGTAAGAGGGGGATAGGCTTCGTCAGGGATCCATCTCTGATGGTCGCAAAGTCTCGTGCACAAATCAACGCCACTCGTGCCACTGTTTCTCCAAAACGTCCCTTATCAATGTAGGAGGTGACCAGTTCTTTCGCCAAAGCATCTATTGACTTCGGATAGTGATCTTTGTGCGAGAGCAGCACTGTAGCAGCCCCAAGTGCCAAAATTGGTTCAGTTGGAGAGCAGGTATACCGGTAAGTGCGCTCTGGGGATAGCCCTGTAAGAATACGCATATGAGAAGCCACTGCTGTATCCGTTATCTTGGTGGCTTCTGTTGAATGAATTATCGTATCCAGGCGAACGCGACTTGACCAGACAGCCAGCACATGCTGCATATCATTCGCATTGAAGTCCTCGGGCTCGAAGGCACAAAAATTTTTGAGGAGCTTGGCAGCGGCTAAATTTGGCAAATCTTCCGTCTTGTAAAACGCCATCCACCTAATATGGGTTGACATAGCCATAACATCTATATTGAAACACTTACATTGGTCGACCATACATTGCTAACCACTTCAAAGTCTCCATCTTCTCCATCTTTATGTTTTCGAGGGACTTCTTCCCACCTTTCGTCTTTTTGATGATTCCATGGTCAAATCCCAGCCCAAAAAAAGGTGGTAGAAGGGCCAGGGTCCCTCTAGCAATTTTCAGAGAGCTTGCTGTTGGATTGATAGTAAGCAAATAGCACCACGAAATATCAATTCATACCATCACCAGCGGCAGGCGTGAACTGGGCCACAGAGGAATTCGTGGCCAGAAATACAGCCCATAGGTGAAAATCGCTCCGAATGCGCTGTGCTCTCAGCAATTCTTTAAGGACCCACTGCAATGCCCAAAAGCGTTTTGCAAGGTAACTTGCCTCATCGAACACAATCAGGACAAGAGATTCAGAGATTGTATCAGGGGATGCAAGTTCAGAGACGAATTTTAGGAGGCTCGTTACGGATGTAGTCAGACTGCCTCGAATGTGATCCTGTATAACCTCGAGGATGCCATCACCTTGCTTTTCGATGTTAAGAGATTTAAGGTTCTCCTGTGTCCCAGTGGGGATTTCAGTACTGCAGTATTCCTGGTAGTACTGGAAAACATTAATTCGGATAGTATGGATAAGGGAGGATCACCTCTCGTGCGGAGTGCACCACATTCCTATAGAACTTGTTGCGAAAGTGAGAGTGGCCGTTCTCTTCCCTTGCCTCATTGCCTTCAAATTTCTCATGCCACACTCTCAAAATACGTTGCCTTAACTGGTCACGTTCCAATTGTTCTGCCTTGTTGATCTTCTTCTGGATCCTCCTGAGCCGTTTCGTAGCTTCTTCAACTAAAGCGTGAAGGAATGCAATGAAAAAAAAGTGAGTGTTAAGGTCCATGTGGTTATCCGGGGCGCAAGCTAACCAAGACCACACCTCCTCGTCAGCAGGCAGCCAGCCATGACTACCTTCCCGAATGCACATTGGGATTGTGAACACAAACTCTCCGACCTGACAACCTGGCATGAGATGGAAATGGAGCTCACTTAGCACATACCTCAGTCATCATCCAAGACTTTCCAGTCCCTGAACTCTGAACAATTGATATGGTCTGGGCATATAGCTCTACTTGATTCTGATCACTGTTGGCTGGCTTCCTATAAGATTTTTCCACCATATCCCGAGCCCCTAGGATATAGTCAATAAAACGGTTGGCAGCATCACCGTGGAAGGGGTATTTGTAGGCATCTTTCTGGACTGCAGAACTCAGTAAGCTGTGTAACAGCAAGTGATTACGCACCTTTCACTAGTGCTCTCTGTTCTTCACGATTGAGATTGACGACTGGCGACGAGAGACGAACTGGCGGTGACCACTCATAGATGGCTCTGAGGTTTTCAAGAGTTGGCCGTTCTTGAAACTTGTAAATGAAGTCAGCCCATTGTTCGTCTTCCCAGAACTTGTCGCCAAACTCTCTCCACTCCTTTTGTTTCTCTTTACTCAATTTTGAGCCTACGAAGATGAATTGACAGGATGTGTTGAACGTCATGTTGTAGACACTTGGCCGCTTGTTCCGGTCGAGTATATTGAGCGCAGACATCGCAGACAGCTCAGACAGCGCAGACAGCAAGTCTTTAGCCGCATTCTCCCCCAGAAGATCTACTAGTCCTGGATCGAGGGCGGCAGGTTGGTCATTGGTCGTTGATTTCGTTGACCGAGGGGTTTTAAACGAAAAGGCGGTGGAGGATAGGTTGAGTTGGTCACTGGAATCCTCGCCTTTGTCTTGCGGGTTCACAGCGCCAGTGGGGAGTGTGTAGCTAGTGCTGAGCTCATTGGGAGGCTCAAGCCGAGGTTTCTTGGTGATTCTTGCGTGGGGTACTTTGTCGTCAGAAATGGGTCGCTTCATAACTAGGTCATGCGACTGCTATTCTGTAAATGTAACCTTGCATCGCAGAAACCTCGAGCCCCACCCAAAAGAGACGATTCACCTACAGAAAGGCATTGGCTCTCCTACCGCATTCTCAGTCAGAATTCAGACTTGCCTCGACTCTATCCACCGCACTGGTCAACGCTGCATACCGAACTGCACAATCGACTCTCCAGTTTCCCCGACCATTGTCTTTCTCTAGTTCCATTCCTCAGGAGTGAGCCAGTGGCTCTCCTTCTGTGTTCTCAGTTAGAACATAGATTCAGCCAACCATCGTCCACTGAACCCAGATGCTCCTACCGAAGGGTCGACTCGTCCAACCATCCTCTCTTCTCCACTACCATTCCTCCGGAGTAAGCCATTGGCTCTCCTGTGTTCTCAGTTAGAACACATGAACCGCAAATTCGTGTTTAGGCACCGTCCTTCTGCTCTGTCGAAACGGGCGGTTATGTAGTCCAGAAGAGACCTGGTACAGCTGATCCAGATGATACAGAAGAGGATGACAATGTAGACCATCCTGTAAACTTATTCAACTCTTACTGTCAACACCTGATCTCTCACTCAGGCATGCAAGTTTTCATATGGCACAAGTTCTTCTCCCTCCCATTTGCCACTACCGCAGTCCCAACCAGGTTCGTCCTGGTCCAAATGGCAAGGCACTTGCATACACGATTTCGAAACACCTCGATGGGTTCAGAGACAACGGAGAGTAGATCCAAACGAGCCGTTGCATGAACGGGACAGAAGAGTGTATGTCAAACCGAGATGGCTGCAGTCATCGCTATCAACGGCAAATTCTCGCTCATCGCTATCGGCATGTTGGGGCGAGCAATTTTCTCTTTGTAATGTACCATTACTCAGTTATACTAGTGGTGGAGTCGACTTTGCCCACTTCCCTTCTCAAAGCGGTGTCACACCAGCACCTCAGTCGATCATAGTTCTGAATCCATATCAGACGTACGGGAACGCTGTATGGAGTGGAGCTCTAGATCTGATGGCTACGTGCTTGCTGTAGGCTGGGAGCATGGCTGGGCTATTGTCAGCGTTGGTGGCAGATGTCTTGCATCTGCCTTCGGAGTTGAAAACACCATTGACGAGGAAAGGTGTGTTGATTTATACTGCCAGTGTAGCTTCAATAGTATCCAGATTTCAATACTTCATTGTGCCCACTGCTAATAGCATCAAGCTGGTAGTCGGATTTGAGTCGGATGTGCACGAGGGTGATGTCATTCTACGGTGTAATATCTATAATGCTTTCGCTTTTGAGGGCATACTTTATGTATTATATCTGCAACGTACTTAAAAGTGCCGTTGACAACTGCTATGGGGCATAAGTTCCAGAGGTCCTGCATGGGCCGAGCAAGCTAATCAGGTACATCAGCTTGAGTCTGGCTTTGGAGGAGTTACTTGTGTACCCTCATACTATCAGTGTTGGTTGGTCCACTTCTCCAATTTGGGTGGACCGATGGCCCGATTTGGGTGGGCCGATTTTGTCAGCCCGATGGCCTGATGTGGTCTAAATGTTGGTCCAAATTTTAGATTTGGACCTACATTTAGGTGTCGCCCAAAACTCAACTCAAAAGTCAACATTTTGAATAAGCTTTTGATTCGCATCTAAAATCCTAGTTAATATTACATTTGAGACAAGTTGTAAATGCATTGATTGGAATAGAATTTTGAGGGTGTCCTACACGTCTTGTAACATACAATATTTAAAAAAGCTTTAGGACGGATTCTAAAGCCTGCCCTAAAGGAAGCCTTTAAAACAGCATTTTGACCGGGTCTAAATGCTGTTCAAAAGTTCCCATGCCCGGGGTGACACCAACAACCAGCAGGAGGAACGGTGCAGAGGGGCTGAAAATTCACCCTTGCCGAAGAAGACAACGGCGTAGGCATGGCAGCGAGAGCTGGACTGCGAGATGGGTTGGAGATTGCATTGGCTGAAGACGTTTCATGGGAGTGGGTGGATCGACAGTGATCTTTAGGAGGAACAGCAGAGAGGGACCAAGAATTCACCCTGTTAGCCGAAGGCGGCGCAATTGTGGCAGCAAGAGCTGGACCGCGAGATGGGGTGGAGGCTGCGTTAGGTGGAGTTGCTTGATGGGAGTGGGTGAGTCGACAGTGATCTTTCCAGGAAGATAAAGCGTTGCGCCAAACATCAAACTTTTGGTGGCTACCTTCCAAAAACCCTGTCACTGCCTCGGATGCAGCGGCCCTTGCTCCAAGTGAGCATAGCTCTCAAACAAACGATTAGACATACCAATCAGTATAAATCCCTGGGGTCCTTCCCCTGTAAACCACGTAAAAATCGTGGAGAGAATCCCGGGGGCTGCTGCAGTGTCGCTCTGCAGGAAAATATGGTGGGTCGCACAATGAAGGAACACCTAGCCGTGACAAATCATCCGACAGCTCGTCTAAATCAACCTGTCTTATCAGATGCATATGGTTTTGGTGAAGGCGATGAGCTTGCATAGTTCAAAACAAAGCCTATTGAGGCTTACCTCAGCAAATGAAGCGCCAACTAATGGATGAAAATCAAAGGCCAAGGACGTTGGTATTATAGCTGGTTTAGAGAGCTATGCTTCTAGTTGCCAGTGCCAGTATCCTGATGCTCCTCCTGATACCCCGTCCTCTCGCGTAGTCTATAATGAATCCAGTAGTGTTCTTCACTGTGCGTTTCCTTGTACGCTCTGCAAATTTGCTTTACCTGGACCAAGAAATAGGCTTAGAGCTTACTTTCTATGGGTAGATAATCATCTCTGTAGTATCCGCTCTCGGTGTCTAGTGAAAAAAATGTCAACAATAAGCAAACGTTCGAAAACGTTCGATGGTACCGCTCATAGTATTTTCGATCATGAACCTTTCGCTTCTCTGCCAGAGAAATCTTCTGCTCCTCAGAAAGTTGTTGTCATCTTCTGAGTACCAAGAAAATTACAGCTTGTGGACTCAAATCCAACCTAGCTCGCCTCTTCAACCTCACAGGCTCCGTCTGCAAGAGCTTTCCACGGTTTCTGTGAAGCGCAGACGTCCTCATTAAGCAGAGATTCACCAAAGAAACATGAGAGCCTTACCTTGCATGCCAAGCTTTGCAAGCCCAACGGTTATCCTCTTGCTTCTCAGCCCTTTTCTTATCAGTATCCTCTGCCATGCCACAATCTGCATGCAAGGAACCCTTCTTGGAGGCATCAGGTTCCATTCTGAATCAATAAGTAAAGAAGGTAAGAGTTTCTCTGAGGAAGTTGAAAGTAAGAAGTCAGTCGGATTGGGTCACATGGGATGTAACAGCACCTTCGATTCAGTTACTGGTAGACAAGTACTACTACGCAGTACAGGGCCAATCAGATTACTCCCAGTGAACATACAGATGCATATGTTTGCAATTGTGTTAAAGAATGAGGCCTGATTATCTTATTTCCAGCTCAAAAGCCTCGACTTTATCTAGGAGCTTATGTTACGAGAACGACATCCCTATCAAACCGCCAAAACTTGGTCCTACCACTGAGCCACAACTGCTATCCTCTGTATACCAAGTAAATTTGAGGTTGTTTCAAATGAAAGATAGGTTCTATTCATCCAAAAAGGAATACGTTGCCGATATAACCGCTGAAACTAGCTACTGTAACTTAATCTGGTGAAACAACTGTAGGCTATCTGCCCAGCGATGGCTCCAATCCTGCTCTCGCTTTGCTCTCTGAGTTGGGCTCGCCGTCTTTTCCCAATCTTTGTCAGTTCGAAAGCTGTTATAAACCCAACGAAAAAGGCCACTCGCAGTCCAAGAGGTGGCAGAATATCGAGTTTCTTGGGGTGCGATGGGGGTGTTGGAGTGAGGAACCAACACAGAGGGTAGGAACGCCGTTGAGCCGGCTGGAAATTGGACCACTAGGCCCAGGTTCCAAAGCACCAGGTGGCCTCCTGACTCCGAATCAAAATCCCCCCAAGCAGAAACGGTGCACCAGCCACCGGCGCGATTCCCATGGTCTAGATGAACTCGACAGACCGTCTGAGGGCCGAAATTCAACGTAGTACAGCCGAATGGACTTTTTTCATGGATTGGCTGAAGCTCAGGATGGTGCTGTCGCAATTTATCCAGGTTGTCGTGGTATTTGTTGTACATTGGGGTGTTGTGAGTTTGCATGGTCGCTGGTTCAGGATTTAGCTCAAGGAAAGAAGAAGCGGGGCGCTTACAGGCCTGAAAACCAACGACATGGCTGAAAGCCTTGCTCTGTAAGACCCGGTTGACTGCCTTTGCAACCTCCTTAGTCGTTCGGACTAACCCAACTTTCTGACAGCTTGTTCAATTTCGGAAAAAAAGGAGGCTCGAAGCGGCTTACCTGGGCCCCACCACCGAAGTAGAGGCCTTGAGTGACGGCAACAAAGTCTCCTCGGCAGTGGGTAGACAGTTTTTTGTTGTATTTCAGAATCTTACCGCCTTCTTCAAACAGCCGTTTCATTTCTGACTTCACCTGTCCCCAGCAATTTCGGTCGCGAGGGGAACCTGCCAGCAAGACCAACACGCGGCCTTCCTTATCGAGGATTGGCCGAGAGTCTATTCCATCCCAGTTTACATACGCCATTCCGGCATCCAGAAGCTCCTGCAGGCTGTATTCTTTGGCAGAGTCGTATTCCCTGGGAGAACCAGACCAGGCGTTGTGAGATACCGGGAGTTGGAAAGCGTCCAGATTCTCTAAGACGAGCTGGCATTGCTCAGCCTCTGCTTGGCATTTGAGGCAAACACTCTTGAGGGGGTTTTCCAGCTGCTGTTGCTGACGCGCTCGTTTCTTGCACCTTCTGTCTTTGAACTTGGCCTTTCGCTTAGAGAGCTTCGTATTTAGTTTTGGTTCCCCTGGGTCCAACTGCTCGCTGTCGGAGAGGTCAGTAAGTTCAGAGAGGTCACTGTCCGGCTCCAATTTGGTCACATGACCCTCAGCCTCTGCCAATTGATCTTCGCGTGCTAGTGCCTCTGCGACGAGATCCGCCGCATCCACCGAGCACTGAATCGCGCAGAAAGTAGAGAGGTCATAGCTACGAAACTCTTTGTTGTTGCGTAGTCCTATTCAAACACAAAAGTTAGATTGCGACCAAAAAAGGCAAACAGAAAGCAAACAAGGCGCGTCAGCACCTTTCCTCGGCTGTTCCAGGGCCGGATCAAGCCTTAAAGAAAGGACTGGGCATGTTTCCATGCTGCTGGACTAAGAAAAGAGAGCTTACCCATATGTGAATGGAAGGGTTGCGTGGTTTCAGTCAGGTGCTTTTGTTTGTTTATTTGTTGGCACACGACTTAGACATGCTGCCACCAAAACCGCTGTTTGCTCCCGGTCTTTGTTCTTTCAAAATATCAGATGTATTGGCATTCAAAAAAACCCTTCCTGAGTTTTCTGTCCATTCAGTCACTTCCGATGGCCGTAGAATTAACAGTGTCACCTATCCCGTCGAGAGAGCACCAAAAGAAGTCCTAATCCAAAATGGGGAAACGGGTCTATTGGCTAACAGAGATTGGGATAACTTGCCTGCTGATTTTGATTGGGAGCAAGTGTTTAACGGTTTAGACCCCAGCACTGATGAGGGACCAGTTACCCGAGCTCTCAGGAAAAGGTATCTTTCTTTGGTGTGTTTATTCCTAACACGTCGTTTGTTAGCACTGACATTCATAACAGGATGAACTGATGCATCTCTGGGTAGAACAGCATGACAGCTTCCTTGCCCAGTTGATTTCAGGGGATGCTCGAGGCTCAAACGTTTGCACTGAATGCCTTGAGGAAGAAGGGCTTTTTCGCTGCAAAGATTGCGTCATCAGTGGGGTGCTTTGTGAGGGATGCTGTGTTGAGAAGCATCAAGGAAACCTGCTTCACAAAATCCAGGTGAGTGCCGTAGCTATGCTAGGTTAAGTTCGTTTATTAATTCTTAGAAATGGAACAGTGCTTTCTTTGCTAAAGCTGCGCTGTCGGACCTTGGACTACGGGTGCAATTGGGACACAGTGGTAAAGCCTGCCCTAACCCCAAACTTGCGGCTTCTCAATTCACTGTCATACATTCAAACAGCATCCATTGCATTCAACTGGCTTTTTGCAACTGTGTTGGCTGCCCTATCAAAAGAGAACAGTTGTTACAGGCAGAGTGGTATCCTGCCAGCCTAACTGATCCCAGAACTTGTGCAACCTTTCGATGCCTAGAAACCTTTCATTTGCTTATGGTAACTGGCAAAGTGACCTGCTACGATTACTATGCTTCCCTAGAAAAGCTTACTGACAATGCTGGGGGTTTCACCGTGGTTAGCTTCCCTTGCTCTGTTGATGCGCTCAGAGCTAACCTATATCAGGATCACTACCGTCCATTCCTTCGCATGGTTCGTCAGTGGTGTCATCTCAAGATGCTGAAGAGAGCGGGGAGGGGCAACGATGGTTTTCGTCCAGTCAAGGAAACTAAGAGCGGGGAGCTAGCTGTACTCTGCCCTGCTTGTCCTCGCCCAGGTGTCAACTTACCAGAGGATTGGAGCGCGAGCCAAGTCAGACGGGTTTCAAATATTGGCTTACCTGGGCATATGACGCTTGCTTCCGTTTGAAGCGCAGGAAGATTTCCAGTGATGAGAAAGACCCAGGGTTACACATGGGCTGGGCTTATTTTGTGGAAAATGCCCCTTACAAGGAGTTTACCGATGCTTTAGGTGACCAGGAGGAGGTATGCTTCATTTGACGTTTCTTCTTTCGATTGACGTTTCAATGGGTGACAGATTAGCACATGTTTGGGTCTAGCTGCACTAGATCACGCAAACACAAAGTTTCGAGCTGGATACGAGGTGACAGGGGTAGGGATAAGCATATGTTCTCGCCATGAAATGGTGACCCCCAATGGAGCCAGAGATTTACAGGCTGGAGAAAAGTGGGTTTCTTGCATTTCGGCTGGTTGGCTTCTGACGGTTGTTAGGTTCAGCAATTCTGATTATGCACTTGCCTCGCAGCATCGCCACGTTGACAAATGGCTTTATGTGCTTTTTACTTATGACATAGCTTGCCAGACTAAGAAGAAGTTTCCCCTTCGCCTTACAAGACTCCCTACCTTCCTCCAGTTTGCCATTGACCCTGCACATTGGGTTTTTGCCATCCCAAAGCTTCATATACACGGCCACCGCCTGGGATGCCAGACTCTGTTTTCACTCAACTACATTCCAGGTTCAGGGCAAACCGACGGTGAAGGAATAGAACATACTTGGGCAAACATGGGTCCTGTTGGTACAAGTATGTGGGAAATGGGACCCGGTCATCGTCACGATACCTTGGATGACCACTGGGGGTTTGGAATTGGAACAAACTTTGCGGGTTGGGAAAGCTTTTGAAAAGCCGTCGGCAAAATGCGGTCATAGAGCTTGCGAAGCATACAGAAGCTTTTCAACAATTCACCGAGGAACAGATAGATCACGTTGACGACTGGAAGGAGATGGTCGAGAAGTTTGAGGCAGCTCTCGGTATATCTGTGAACCCTTACGCGCATAAGAAAACAGGTAAGCTCTTCTGTAGGTTTTATAAGCCTTCTAACAGCTGGTGAGGCCCAACTATCCCGGAGCTACGACTCGAGCTTCTGAAACAGGAGACAGAAAAGCCGTTGCATGGTTGGCAGGAGCAGATGTCACCAGTTGAGTTTCTGGTAGCAGCTTTAGATTTGGAAGAAGTACAGTTGAGTGAACTGCCTGATTCGGCATTCTCATCGCTAACCTTTTCAACTAGACGTAAACTTACTCTGGACATGAAGCGTATTGGAAAGCAACCCACTCCACCCCAGGCATCTCAGATTCTCACCCGACGCAGGCGTCTTGCTAAGCAGATCAACAACCTTCGAGAGGTGGCACCATCCTACATTCCGAGCACAGCAGCAGCAGCGTCTGCACGTCAGAATATAAAAGACAAGACAGGAAAAGTAGCGCCACCGCCTGAAGCGGAGCAAATGCCTATCATATTCCCCTCTGATCTCACCCCTTACGCTCGAAGCCACGGTGGTGTTCTTTACAACTTGGAAGAAACCGAGCTCCAACTTCGTGATGCGCAATGTCGAAGCAGCCTAGATGGGTTGAGAAACCAGCTCATAGTCAAATCGAGGCTGGTAACCCATAAACAGCTGAACGTTCGGTACCAAGGCCCATCAACCAAAATGCGAAGTCTGATTGAACAAAATCAGAACAAAATTGAACTGCATGCGGCAACATACCGGGCGGCTCGAGCAGCCAAGGAGAGGCTGGTAGGGAGTGGAGCAGTGGGTTGGCGGAAGCTGGAAGACGAAGACGTATGCTACATGCAGGCTGAAGAAAAGTGGGGTGTGAAGAGGAAGAAGGGAGAAGTGCATCCACCTTCCACCAACAAGTATACCATTTCTTGGATCTGGCATGGGGGCGATGCGGCTGGCTTCAAAACCGATGAAGCGCTTTATCAAGGTGCGTGGTTCTGGTTCTTTGACCCCAGGGTTGACCTGAGGCTTTAGGGTTGCGAGTTGAATGGTGCAAAGCATATGCACGTCTACTATGCTGGAGAGAAGAGATCGTGTGGCTGGATGAGGAGATGAGGAGAACGCTCATTACATTGGAGTGGAACGCTGAGCAATGGGACCGTCGTCGTAGTGTGCCTGGGTTCTGTGGTCTGCATGCAGCTGGGGCCGATGCGTATGCTGCAAGGCAGGCTGACGTTTACCGTTCTTTGGCAGAACGCTTCAAGTTGTTGTGGGAATCTGGAAATGTTGAGGCTGCTTGTGAGGACGAAGAAGAGGCTGATGGGGAGGACGAGGATGAGGACGAGGACCAGCAGTAGTTATTCATAGTATGTGCCATGTGCTGCTGATGTAACATTGTATTTATAGTATGTGCCGAGCTTCAGCTGTCGAACGTAGTATGTGCCGAGTGGCAACAGAGCTACATATTACCATTTGTGGTGTGTCCGAAGACTCTGCCAAAGTTATTGGAATGATATGCAAATCGATTCTGATAGGATATTGGGCATCTATGCATATATTCTACAACATCGGGTGAAAAGATGAGTACCAATACAGTGCGAAAGGTCCACGAGACAAACGCGAACGTAAGTAGAGATACCGGTGTCTGTACATAAAGGAGCAATTCAAGAAAAGGATTAAGCGATGAATCAGTAACACTGGCGACGAATGCTGATTGAAGTAAGGTAAAATCACCCAAACGCTACACGGAGGGAAAGAGCAAGCGAAACGGTTAGGGGGGCAATAGTATGCTGACGTATAAGAACGATTTTCCAAAAATTGAGTTGAGGAGTAGACAGTATGACACTGACAACCAATAGGATCCAGCGAAGCTGAGTGGGCTCCAAACGACACCGAAATGGTGTTCAAAGAAGAGCCCATAGAGGAAAAGACAAGGACAGAATCGTCAACAAGAACAGTCAGAGAAAGACCAAGGAATGTATCCTGACAGACAATAAGAAACCACAGGTAAGCGAAAGGAAGAATCGGGTCACACCAAGGAAGACCCAAAAGAGTCGAAAGCACCAGTAGGAAGGTAAAAGTCACAAGGAACCTGTCGATGCATGCAAACAATCAGAGGAATAAACCAAAAGGCATGCATGAGGGGAAGGTCAGACACGACCAGCGAAACCTGAAGATCAGGAAAAGAAAAGAGGACGGTAGAGCAAATCCAAAGTGGCAAGAAAATATAGGGATTGCTACAAAGGCGAAACAGCAAGAAAAACATACGCCAAGAAGCATGCAAGAAAACGTAGTGAAAAGGCTGAAGAAAACTGAGAAAAGTCAGTATGCTGAAAAGGAGAATGTAGCGCGTTACTGATACAAAAAGCCCATTACAAATCAAAGGTATGCAGCGATAACAACAGGGAAAGCGCAAACAAATACAGGAGGGAGAGGAAGGAAAGCGACGCTGAGGTGTCAGGTTGGGAAGAAGGAAAGGCAAACACGAGTCAACAAGAGGAGCCGAAACCAAGAGTAGAACAGAGTGTGGGAAAGGACGTACCGTGGGACCATTTAACTTGAAAAGCTGTCGTGGTAATTTCGCTCCTTTAAAGGCAAAAAAATACGCTCAGCCATCTACAATAGAAAGCTTAAACCGTGCACCTTATAAAACCGAGCTTTTACTATGTAAAAGACTCGGAAAAGTCAGTTGAGGACTAACATGAAGCTGGGTTTCAAAGCTCAGCCTGACGGTTCGTTCCGTTTCTGCGATTTCAAAAATGATTACATTCCTGTTGTGCCAACCAGACAACATAGTGCTAAGGAAACCCTTCTGATGTGATAAGCTCTCTTATTGGGAGACGAGAAAAATGAATTTTCGCAACACCTGGCAAGAGAGAGCTGAAGTGTACTAACTCTTGTTCGAAGCCATGCATTTTGCATATCAGTCTACGGTCCTATCTATGCCATATGGTAAATACAGAAGCTTTGTCATTATAGAAATGTATATCATTCATCAATCTGTTGCAACGAGCTCACAGTATGATGAATGGCAGATCCCGTGTTGCCCTTACTCCTCTTCCACCTATTCATCTCAGTATCGGTGTCCGCCTTGCATTTGGTTCCATGCTTTTGGCCTAGGTTAGCGACCTGGTCAACGGCTTTGTCACCTTCAAGCCAGTCTGAATGCGTTAAAGTTTCTCTCCAAATTTCGATCAAGGCATTGTGGTTCCGAAGTGCGAGCTTAACTGTGGCTGGCTTCGTTATATTCAGAGATCCCTCCATCGTCAACAGCCATTTGGATGCAGCCTCGGCACACAACACAAACCACGTAGTCAGAGGTGATGCTGTAAAGCTGAATCCTTTTCCTAAGATACCAGCCAGACCATTGAAGAGATTCTTCTTGATCACACCACCTGTTGCAAACCCATTGGTGGTGTATCTGCATGAGTGATAAATGAGATGCTTTAGCAGGAATATTATAATTGCATCCCGATATATGGCTATAACCGCTCTATAAATGACCAGAATCCTAGGATGGGATATTGGGCGGCCGTCCATTATGGTTTCAGGGGTATTATTATATAGTAGCACCCAGATAATATATAACTTAGGTCTAGAATATAGGGAATGACCTGCAAGTTAAATATCACAGAATCTTTTATATACTGTCCAACATTCTAGCAAGGGCCCACCAGACAGAATATATTTTGCCCAGGCTTTAGGCAGGGCCCACCAAACAGAATATAATATATTTTGCTTAGCAGCCTTCCAGGTAGGGGCCACAAATATATTTTGCCCAGGCTTTAGGCAAGGGCCTTCCAGACAGAATATATTATTTTGTTCAGGCTTTAGGCAAGGGCCCACCAGACAGTATATAATATATACTAGGCACAAATATATTATTATATATAAGCCTGGACAAAAAATATATTCTGTCCAGTGGGCCTTTGCCTAAATGTCAGGCAAAATATAATTCTGTCTGGTGGGCCCTTGCTTAAAGCCTAGACAAAATATAATATATAATATATTCTACTTACCTAAACATCAGGCAAAATATAATATATAATATATTCTGTCTGTTGGGCCCTTGCTTGAAAGCTGGACAGAATATATTATGGCCTTTGCCTAAATGCCAGGCAAAATATAATATATAATATATTCTATGTAGTGGGCCCTTGCTTGAAGCCTGGACTAAAATATATTCTTTCCAGCTGAAATGTCAGGCAAAATATATAATGAGGTAATGCTTATATAACCTATACCAATAATAGAATACTTATATAAGCTATGCTAAGAATAGAACAAGCCCTATAGGCCTTTTGTTCAATTTTTAGAACAGGCTGCTCTATAGGGCTCTTGTTCTATTCTTAGGACAGATTGCTCCATAGGGCCCTTGTTCTATTCTTAGGACAGATTGCTCTATAGGGCCCTTGTTCTATTCTTAGAACAGATTATATAAGTGTTCTATTATTAGTATAGGTTATATAAGCATTACCTCATTATATATTTTGCCTGACATTTCAGCTGGAAAGAATATATCTTAGTCCAGGCTTCAAGCAAGGGCCCACTATATATATATTATATTTTGCCTGGCAGTTAGGCAAAGGCCCACTAGTATTTTGCCTGCCATTTAGGCAAAGGCCCTGTCCAGCTTTCAAGCAAGGGCCCAACAGACAGAATATATTATATATTATATTTTGCAAGGGCTGACCAGTAGAATATATATTTTGTCTAGGCTTTAAGCAAGGGCCCACCAGACAGAATTATATTTTGCCTGACATTTAGGCAAAGGCCCACTCGACAGAATATATTTTTTGTCCA
>QLOY01003184.1:0-14344 GCA_003313965.1 Megacollybia marginata
AGGTCATTCCCTATATTCTAGACTTAAGTTATATATTATCTGGGTGCTACTATATAATAATACCCCTGAAACCATGATGGACGGCCGCCCAATATCCCATCCTAGGATTCTGGTCATTTATAGAGCGGTTATAACCATATATCGGGGTGCAATTATAATATTTCTGCTAAAGCATCTCTGGATTCAGTGGCAATATGGGCCTCCCTGGCAGCCTTGGCATCAAAGGTGAGCTTGGGCCCTTTAGACGGCTTGCCAGTCTTGACGACTGCTATGGAAATGTCAGAGTCCTCACCCTCAACATCATTGTCTTGATCAGAGAACTCTGGATAATGCAAAAATAAGTAAAAGTAAAAAACCAGAAAAAACAGAAACACATACTGTCTTTTTCAGCTTGGCAAGCAGAAGCAGTGCTGTGCTCAGTGACAGTCCGAGCATGTTTAGGAGCTCGAGAACTCTTGGCAACTGAAGGAGCATCCTGGAAAATAAGAAAACTGTTTAAAAAGCGAGAAAGAGACAAGCATACCAGAGAGTGGCGTTAATGCTTTGGAACTTTCACAATGGTAGCAGCAGCTGTAGGGTTACCAGTGTGAGTTCAGACACTAATAGAGGGCTCAGGAACTGGAGCCTTGAACATCAGAGTCTCATTATCGACATCTAGATTTAGGGCCTCCAACCGAGTCCCATCAGGAAAACTGTCCTTGTAAGGACTCCAGTCGCTCTGGAAGAATAAACATTTAGAGAAAGATAACAAAAAGAAAACAAAATAAAGTGTACTTCATCAACCGAAGCAAGCCAGGCCCACATAGGACTGTCCAGCTTATCAACGAACTCATAGTCTTGGAGTCGAACGAAGTTGGTGCCCAGGAAAGAGTCCAGGAAGTCAGCTTGGGCTTTGCTGGGACAGTTAGGGAGTTCCTGCTGAATAAATAAATCAGTAAGGGTGCAAAATAATGACAAGGAAGTACAAACCTGGAGAGCATCAATTTCCTTGCCTAGTCGACAGATCAGTGAGACCTTAGAGTTCTGAAGGCCTCCCTCCTGGAAAGTTTCAGGGTGGTCAAGAACAAACTGCTTATAGCCAGTATACAATGACTGGGGGGCTGACGATTGCTGAAGCAGGAGTCAGTGCCTGGAAAAGGTGAAGGAGACAAAATAAAATTTGACTCACTGTGGCTATGCCAGTTGGTCAAGGTTTAACGCCCATTGAAAAGATGTTTGAGGAGTGGAAGTAAGAAGAGATGACTGTTGATGATCATGGTTGAAAGTTGAACAAGAGATAAACAGTGCCAAACTGTCAGAGTTGTATTTATACCTGACTGGGATAAGGTTTAGCCTAAATAAAGGCATGCAGTTAAGTCAGCCAACTTAGGAATGGAGTTGGAGACTCACCAGAATGGCGGGACCTAGTCAGGGGTTGACGTGTCATGTTGCATCACTAATTAAGTCACAGACCCGACCTGACCGCTGTCACAAGTTTAAATCAGGATGCCGAATTACTGGCATCCTTGGAACCGGTTAATAACTGAGGTCCCATGCACTTAGGGCACCTGATCGAGCATGAAGATGTTCTAAGTCATGATATCTGAGTTGAAAATGCCGAATAAGTAAGATCCAAGTAACGATCTGATAAGTAAAAAGACTGTGGGCAGTCGATCTTTAGTAAGGGGGAGATGATAAGACCACTAGGTGGCAAAGGCTGGAAATCTTTCGAAACACCTCCTAAGGTGAATTCCAGGCATCTCCTAAAACAAGAGAAAGACTCTCTAAGAGATATGCCTACATGTTAGAGGGTACCCCATGTCATAAGAAGCATGTGGCATCACTTAGGGAATATCACCCCTATGGACAGTCAAACTAGAGTTAAGATGAATTGGCTTGGGCTTAGAGCTCAGTCAATTGTATCTAATTCATATGCCATTACCTTGACTGCAATCTACATTGCATCGAAAGTCTTTAAAACGAGAGCTAGCCAGCTGCCAGTGTCAAAGTCCTATCATTTAGAACGAGATCAATGATGTCTTAGGACGACGGCTTTGCTTAGAGAAATGATCGATCAGGCACTATGCTGGTAGTGCAATGTCACTGCTATATGGGAGTAGCAAGAGAGTTATAACCTTCAAAGGGACAGTTAGTATCCCTTAGGAAGACTATCAGGACTGTCTAATAGATGACTCCTGTTCCAAGAGAAATACACAATAAGACTGCCTACTAACCAAGTTGTCTTAGGTACATACATATGACATCAGCAGTACTCCTCCGTCACTGAAAGGAGGATCAACGTGTCATGCTGAGATTACAAGCCCGACTTGACACATACCTATGGCATGGCACTCCTACAGCAGTAAAGAGATGAGGAATCAGGATGGCACATATGTGTACAAGTCAGGTGTTTAGAAGGTTCTAGAAGGATTTAGGGAGTATAAAACTGGGAGGAAATGAAGGAAAGAAAGCAGAATACAGAGGAAGACAGAACAGTGTGTATTTTGCAGGTATTAATACTACCTTGCACTTTGAACCACAGACTACATAGCTCTAATTGTACAAGAAATTACTGCATCTAAGACTAACTAGTACCGCCTTAGGGAACATTCAGCATTACAGAGTGTCCTCACTTTATAGCCTTAGGACATTGTCAACCAGTAGCTTAGGTGTAGCTTAGTACTGCCTAAGGGCCAGAACAGCTCTGTTAGTCACTGTAGTAAACTTGCATGTGAGTCACCGACTTAGTACCTCTCCCTCTCTTGTATCCTCAGGCCGCACTCATTGCTGTTGAACCTAGTATCGCCTTACAGCCAGAACAGTTCCTCTGCACTTGCCACCACCTGCCCTAAGGAGTCATTCTCCTCAGCGCACCCAAAGTCCGCAGTCTAAGCACTCCGGCACCTGAGTACTTCTTAGCGAAGTCTCCACTCGTTCTTATGAACACCTGCCTTCAGGGTCAATCTCCTAAGTGCACCCCAAGTCCACAGTCTTGCACTCTGGCATCTGAGCACTTTTTCTTCTCGAAGTCTCCACTCATTCGTACAAACACTCTCCTTCATTGTCTCACACAGTGATCCTTGAGATCTTCTAATTGGAAGTCTCACCTGCAACACTTAGGTCTTACCTAACGGTCTCCTTAGAGGAATGTTTAGTTCACCTTAAGTCGATCCGAAGTCCATTGTTTCAGTAGTTATACCACTCACAAACTTGCAAGAGTACTACTTTGAGTGTTAGGGTTGTTTGGGTTGTAGTTTAGTTACCTCGCCTCCTTTGCTTAGGTAGTCTGTTCTTTGTAGTGTAGTCGGCTCACCTCACTCGTCTCTCCACAGTTGAGGTCTTCCTTGTCAGCAAGTGGTCTGGTGTAGGTGGTTACATCAGGTAGGAAATAAGATAAATACTGGATGAGTCCAAGGAATCATTGAACATCAAGGTATATCCAAGGTTCTCACCAGTTCTGAATATGACTCAACTTGTCAGTATCACAGTGCAGACCTTGATCATCTATTAAATGACCCAGACAGTCCATCACCATTGCATACAACTGACATTTAACTTCTTGTAGATAAAACAAGAATGCTCAAAGTTGATCAAATACCAACTTCAATTGAGTTACTAAAGACAAAGATGTCATCCAGGTAAATGTGCACAAATTGACCTATGAACTCATGGAAAACCATGGTCATTATTCTCTGGAAAGTAGCAGGTGCATTGATACACTGGTTATGCGGCTAGACCTACACAATGACAAGAGCCACTATCTAGGCTATCCTAGAGGTCCGAGGAAGGTTACAGGTTCACTTAGAGTGTCTATAGTGTTGAGACTCAAAGGTTGAACGCCCTCAGAGCTTCAAAACTCATTACTAGCTGTCGATCTTGGACTTAGCTGGCTACTGAGGATGGATTACTTGGAATACAGCTCTATTAGGTGACAAGTATTGTCAAGGAACCTAACTAACTGATTTACTTGATCAGTTGATGTCTATCTGTACGAGAAATATCGAACATTAGCTACGGAGTTTAACTACGAAGTCATGTGATGGCTCCTCGGAGAGAAAAGGAAGGAAGAGATTGCAGAGAGAGAGCCATAGACCTGGACAAGCACCTGACTATGCATCACATTCGTCCTCAGACCCGATTGCATGGTAGTCTTGATAATACAAGACCCTCGGGACAGAAGGCATCAGACATAGGGGTCTCGGAGGACTTCCGACCATCTGTCACAGCATACGGACGATCAATAGACCTTTCTAGACTTGCCCAAAACCAGCGAAATGTGTTTCAACACATGCATAGCATATGGACCTCATCGGCTGCCTCTTCAGAAATAGCAATTCCAAGGAGGTTGGAAATTCAAATATACATGATCAGTGGTGCAGCATATGGATACCAACCTGCGGCATTGCCTTTCTGTGCCATTTCTCATCAGTTTTGACTCATTGGACTGAGTACATGCATGGCCATTGTAGTTTTGTTTTGTTTTGTCTATATTTATCATTTTTGTACAGTATATAAGACCTGAGGACCTAGTAGATCGGTAGAGAATTACACCCCCTTGCCTACCCTCGGGTATTTGGCTTGGAGCAATACTATTTGTTTGATTGATTGATCTCAAGTGCGAGATTAGTTGCTAAGTTTTGGTCTTGAGACTCGGTCTTGAGAGTTTTGGTCTTGTGAACTCAGGAATACGGAACTTGTCTGGAATTGAACCTTGATTGGTTGGGATTGGAACCCATCAATTGAACACTGAACTAAGGTCTTAAGGACAGAACTTTGCAATAAGTCTTGCTACCCAAGCAAACCACTTTGAAAGAAGTTTGATTTTGCGATCGAACTTTGTACATTTTGAGACCGAGGAGCTTCTATTCTAAAGATAGTCTCCAACCTATACTAAGCAACAAGACTCTAAAAAGTCGTTCGCAGAGTCCTTCTCTTGTGACAAACTTCAAAAAGAGCACAAACTCACACCCCCAGAATATAAAGAGAGACTAGTGCATCTAGTAGGAGTTAGTGTTAGTGTGTGTTTTTGGTGGTTGGTTGTTGGTTTTGTTTTGCGGATCACTTCCGTGAGACTTCCCTTGGCCGTTTGCTTCTAGTGCCTGCCTCAGGTGTCAACAGCCCCGCTCCCATGCAGAGCCCGCACATAGAGTGTTCCTATCAGCATTGCAATCACCCTGTTGCATGGTATGACTCATATACGTACTATACATGGTAGCAAACATGGTTTTATCAACACCACAAGGTTTGATACATATTTGTTCATACGTGTCAGACATATCAATTTTAGACTGAAATTTGGCCTTTGCAACATCAAGGCCAATTTGATCTTGATCCAGGAATGGAGTGACATCCTTCAAGGTATTGTCATTCTGTTTTCTACAGTCTATCACTGTTCAAAGTTTCCCTGTCTTCTTAGGGATACAAAGCATTGGTGCAGCCTGGGGAACTGTTTTAGGTTCCCACCATCCAGCACAAGTGTACTTTTCAATCTTGTCCATCAACTGTGGTTTCAACACATCTGGACACTGAGGTAGTACTGTTTTTTATCATTGATTAACAGAATATGATGGTTAATTCCTTGGAATGGAGGTAATTTTTCCAGCATCCCAGTCATGATATCATGATTGGTGCAGAACCATCATTCATGAAGGAATGGAATGTCCTTCTTTTTCCAGGTGCCATCCACCTTCAATTGCATTTCAATTTCAGACAACATGAGTCGACAGAATCATGCAATTCATCCAGTCTCATCAGGTATGTCATCTGAATCTAATTTTTCATCCTTTTCATCCATTTTCTGAAGATATTCAACTGTCTGAGTGTATTGGAGGTCTTCCATATGCCTTTGTGTGAATCTAGTGTATAAAAACTCTTGCACTATTTCCACATCATCATCAATTTTTTTGTCACTGAGTTCCTCCCCACTTTTGATGATCCATGCTCAAACATCTCAGTGTTCAATCTTTTCACAAATAGGCTCCCCACTTGAACCAGTGCCACTCCTCTGAATTGAAGGAACCATTTTCGAACCAGAGTCCAGCATTGGGAGTTAATTAGGAGTGGAGACAGCCTGCAGGGGAGTTTCAACTACCCTTGCAGCTGATCGCTGCATCTGTTCCACTGTATCCTCTTCAGAATTGAGCACAGGGTACTTGACACCATTTATGATTATCACATTATTTGCAAGATCAGGAAGTATTCCGAACCCAGAATACAATCATACCAATCTATATTGAACACATCAAAATAATATTCCTCTTCAACCAAGGTGAGTTTGATAACGGCCTTTGTACCAAAATTGATATGAGACCTACTCCCCACAGTTCCGAGTTGAACATTCAAAGGTTTGTTTAAACTGAATACCTTCAAACCAGTGACATGAGTGAAGTCAGGACTCAACAAGTCACTTGTACTCCCAGTGTCAAACATTGTGTAAGCTTTTATCTTTCTGATGTTAATCATCATGGTCAAACAACGATTGTCATCAGGTGTTCGTAACAGATGCTCAATGGTTTGTGATGAAATTTTCACCAGCAAAAATCCATGAGGGAGATTAGGACTAGCACCAGTAGTCTCAATCACCTGTAAACTTTCCTGTGGAGTAACCCAACACAGGAAATCATCCACAATTTGAATCCCAGCCAGGTGAGTCGTTATTGCATCATATTCAACAGATAATGCATCATTGGATACATATTCATCATATATGGGGGGCAGTACCAATTATAATTGACCCAGGAACCCATGTAATGATGGATCAACAAGACTCAATTCATTCAACTCAATGGCCTCATCATCGGTTATATCCATCAACTCTGGAATAGTATCACTGTCATCATCTTCAACCACATGGAATTGAGTCAGAACTTTCATCTGAACTGGATGAGCAGTTGGAACTACTTCTTTGGTCAGAGTCAGTGTATTCATCCCATATATTGTAAGATATATCTAATCCAGAACTGGACTCAGAATCAGAATGAGGAGGGAACCCATTCTGCCGTCTTAATTGCATCATACATTGATACACACACTGTCAGCATTCATCAACATATATCTGTTGCAATCGAGTGTGGATAGGATTGAGTTCTGATCCATTCTCTGCAACATCTGACAGTTTGACTCTGCCCGATTCACAATCAAATCGTTGGCATACCTCTGTATGACTCCAAGTTCATCCAAACTGGATTCAATCTGAATAGGGGCATGCTCATGATGTTCAAAGTCACTATATCCATCCATCCACATACCATTTTTATAAAAGTCCCATGTTTCACCAGACAACAACTCACTATTCAGATAATATTCGAGTCCATCTGAATCATCACTGCCCTTAGCAATTGCTCAAACCACTTCAGAGGGTAATTCAGAGTTGAGAGTTGCATTAACTCCTTCACAGGATACAACCTCACTTTATTTTTGTTTGTGGGTGGGTCAGAAACTACACCATCCTCACACATAGCTTGGAATCCACTGCGGTGAGGTTTCTTTGGTTTCTTACAAACCTTGTCTCCCGCCTAATGACCCTTTTCATCACAGTCATGGCAAACATCATCTGGTTTTGCCCTACTTGATGATGTTTGAGGCTTATCAGAACACTGGTCATTCTGCTTCTGATCATCACCTGTTTTGAGTCGGTTATGCAACTTGCAATTATCATGGTGGTGTTCATGACAGTGAGTCTACTTTGATCATGACAAGTTTCAGTTCTAGTGGACCTATTGACATTTGTACAATCATGATGTTGAGAGTCCTTTGGATGAGTTCTTGATTCACCAGACTGGTGTCGTGAAGATGAAATGTGATTAGTGTGGGAGGACCCAGCCAATCGTCACTTTTCTTTGCCAGCTTGTTCTTGGTAGTGTTTCAACACTTTTCATTTGCATTCATACTGCTGACATAGTTTTACCAGTTTTTTACTCTGGATCAACACAGGTATGATGTTTTTCTTATCAATCAACCACTCCCTCATATCAGAAGGGATTTGATTCATTATGCAATTGACCATAGCACTATCAGTTGGCAGATTCAGCATCTGCAACACATATTTGATCAAATTGAAATAGAGACCACTGATTCCAGTGCTCTCTCACCACATGATGTGTTTAAAGTCATGAGTCACATTGTTTAAAGCAACATCATGTACAAAGTGACTGTATAAAGCCCATACCACATCAGTAAAGGTCCAATCACATGAACAGACCTGTCCCAATGAGTAAATAGGGTCTACTACCACATTGTACCAAGCTAAAGCTTCACCATCTAGGCAAATTCCCAAAAATCAGACATGTTGGGAGTCACAAGCAGGTCCACTCATTCTAGTCAAGTCAATATATCAAAGAACGCACTGTAGCCATTCTTCAAACTTGGACGGGTTTCTTCCATTCCACTTGGTACAGGTTCTTCCAGTTTTATGAGAACCAACATAGTCCCTTCCCACAGCTCGAAGTATCAATCGCAAGAGTTGGGAACACATTTCATCACGAAGTTCCCTTTGGGGAGTGAGTGACACTCATCCTTGACTGCAGACTTTATTAACATCTAAATTCCCAAGTTGGTAGGTACTTCGATGACCTGATTGAGGCTGTTGATGTCCCAGAACAATCAACAAAGAGGAACTTGATCCATTCCTCATTCCATCTGCTATGTTACTGGGATTTGTTCCTTGAATGCTGGTAGTTCCATTCAAGTCATCCAAATCATTTGGTCCATCAGACTCATCACCACCAGACTCATCTGAACTTTCAGATGAGTTATTATCACCGTTGGATCCATCAGAAGGTGGGTCTCCACCTCCACTGTTCATTCCAGAGGCAGGAACTGACTCTCCCTTTACAGTTCGACATTTCAGGGTTGCTAAGAGGAGGAAATGAACGATCCCTCACATGTGGAGGAGGATTGTTCAACTCATAAGGTATTCCCTCTTGATTGAATCCTATCCCTTGATCAGGAATAGTAGTCATACCCATTTCATGAATCTCTTGGTTGTGAATACTTTGCTTCAGAACTCGGTTTTTCCACTGATCAACCCAGGTTAGAAATGGAGTACTGGTTGCTCAGTCAGCTAATGAAGAATATCTCTCCCTTTCACCTTGAACTGGAGTTCGTGGTATTCCTGACAATCTTTGCTCACTCTTAATGCGACCCAACTGACTATTGCCAGGTACACCAAGAAAACAAGTATCTTTCTGATTACTGGACTCATGAGAGTTGATCCCAGTCACATCGGGGGACATCGACTCATTGAACGTGCCCAACAACTGATATTGACTCAGTTTTTTCTTAGCACGCAACAATAATACACTATCCTCAGCCAAGGTGAAATCTTTTGACTTCACTATTTCCAAGGATGCTTTGTTTAATATACTTTCAAATAATTTTAACACCTCAAGAGTGGCGTAGTCTACAACTTCAGTAGGCATTTTCTTAATCCCCTTTTCATACTCTCCACAAACACAGAAGAAGTGCTTCAATTCATCTGATTCCCCTTTCACTTCAGTCAACAGTTTCTCAGAGACTAATCTCTCAGTTTGAAACCAAGACAAGTCATACAATTCATTTTGTATATCAAAATCATCCTCTCCATCAAGTTCACCAACTCCATGATACCTCTGTTTTTCAGCTTGACAATGATCGGCTTCAGCAGAAGGCATTGGTTCCACTGAGCTAGTACAAGAGGGAGGGCCACCAGACCTATTACTACTACATTTAGACCGATCCAACTGTTCTGGGATTGTAATGGGGATAGAGGGAGGCTTGGTCCTCAATCAAAGGGTGTTATTGGAATGAACATCCCTTCCATCAATCAGACAACTAAACCTCCCACTACTTGGTTCAGATCGAACAGACCTAGGGCAGTCTGGGGGAGTATCCACATAATTTGGGGATCCACCTGATACCCAGGCAGCCATGGCTGGACTACGCAAACTGGCATTGTTTGCTATTGACAAGGAGCCAGGTATTCCTTGAAGAAACGACATTCGTTGTGACCCAGAGGAACCTCTAGGAATGAAAGGGGTACCAGTCCATTCGACAGGACTAGTGTTTTGAGTATGAGAGCGGGATTGAGAATGAGACCAATGGGGTGGAGGTGGGTCCTCATTATCCCAGCGGTTAGCAGTGTATTCAGAATTGAACTCACCACTGATATTAGGATTACCAATGACAATGGTCGGTTGGTTTCTGGTTCTGGTAGCAGCCTTGCATACAGATTTTTTCACCATTTGCACAAGTAACAAACAAACAACTGAATTGGTTGTTCAAAAAACTGTAGGTTGGGTAGATATTAGATCACACTGAATGAACGAGACTGAGTGTATAGGCTCATTACTAGTACAATGTGAAAGATAAAACATAAGGTCCATCTATACATGTGTGACTCTTTTATACCCTGGCAACTCAAACAGCTACAAATAGCCCCTAGACCCATATTTGCTCACATAGGCACCAGACAGACTTTTGAGATCTGGACAGATCACCAAAATCTGCAATACTTCTGCAAACCTCAAAAACTTAATTGAAGACAAACATGGAATTAGCAGACTACAACTACACTCTACACCACAAACCAGGCAAACAAACCAATGGGCAGATTTATTATCTTGATAACCAGATCATGACATGGGACAAACTGACAATGAAAATATCACAGTGCTATCACCTGTGGTCTTCAGAGCATTGGAAGCAATCATGATTCATGATCTACAAGAATACTTACCAGAGCTGCAAGATCCCTTATGGAAATTAGATCAATCAGCAAAACAAGTGCTGGAGAGAAGTGGAAGGAATCTGAAGGTTTAATCCTATATGACAGACAGATATATGTACCCAAGAATCACAAGCTATGCAAACAAATCATTTGAGACCACCACAACATACCATTAGCAGGACATCCTGGACAATACAAAACATAGGAATTAATTCAACAAAACTACTGGTGGCCTCAGATGCAAAAAATGATTTGTTGATATGTAGATGGGTGCATCAAATGTCAAGAGGATAAAATTGATCAACAACTACTTCATGCCCCTCTTAACCCTCACAACATACCCAAACAACCATGGCAAGTAGTCATGGCCAACATGATAGGACCTCTTCCAGAATCTAACAGCTTCAATGCAATTGAAGTGTTCACTGACATGTACAGTCATTGCATGCATGTTGAACTAACACATATCACACTTAATGCTGAAGGATTTGCCAATCTTGTATAGGACAGAATAATCCACTATCATGGTATTCCTGAGGTCTTGATATCAGATAGAGGACCTCAAACAGTGGCTAAAGCATGGAAACAAATCTGCAAACAGCTTGGTATCAAATGACATCTATCAATGGCTTATCATCCAGAAACAGACAGACAAACAGAAAGGGCAAATCAGGAAGTTGAAGCATATCTTCAATTGTTCAAAACAATCACCTTTACAGCTACCATCACAGAGTTGCAATGAGATCGAGTACCTTCTGCTGCAGAATGGGTTAATCAACTCTCTAAAGTGCAACAAGAAGTGGAATCAGCTTTAGCCTTAGCAAAAGCTGCAATGAAACAATAATTCAACAAACACCACTCTGAGTCCAGAGAGTACAAACCTGGTGATCTGGTGTGACTGGAGGGAACAAATCTCAAAAGTCAAAGACCAGCAAAGAATTGGATCACCTTCAATATGGACCTTTTATAATCAAGGAGAAAGTGGGTGCAGCAGCCTATAGACTTCAATTACCAAAGAATCCTACTTGGCAACAAAAACACAATGTATCCAACAAAAAGTTGCTCAAACCATTTGTTGAACCTTCCTTTGACATTCAACTGAATGACAAACCAGAACCACTGGATTTGGTTGATGATGAGGAAGAATATGAAGTTGAAGCCATCCTAGATAGCCACAAAAAGGGTCAATATATTGAATACTTGGTCAAATGGAAAGGTTACTCTGAAATGGAAAACTCTTGGGAACCACATGGTAATGTCTGGCATGCTGAAGAAGAAGTTGAAAAATTCCACAAAAAATATCCAGATAAACCAAAACCTTGCTCAAACACTCATGGAATTGTTCTTTCAATCAACAGATCAATTCTTAACTCCTTCAAACTGATGTTCAATTTCACTACACCATCATGGGGACTATGATCTTAAAGAGGCGGTAATGTTACAAATTCATCCTCTTTTAATGCCCAAATAAGTGCCAAAGATTAGATGCCCAATGTTTTATTTCTTATCTCTTTCTTAACAGAAATCTTGAAGCTTATTCTGATAACTTACTTATCTATAGGTTGGTTAAGTCAGTTATACACATAACCTATTGCTTTTCCCTTGTTATCTTTCTTCTTATACTCATATCTATCTAGTTCTGAGATAATCACATCATATATAAGCTAGTATCTAGTCAATGTACTCCTTAGTTTTGGTATTATAAGATCTACCTTGGATCTACTGAGTCTTTGAGTGGCCTGATAAGCTCTCATTTTGCTTGTTGCCTTACAGGCCAAGCCTATAACTGATATCACTACTGTATCATTTTGATTGAATGATCAGCCCATGTTACACATTACAGGGGGTGTTCATTGACCAAGGTGATCATCTTGGCCCCATGACTGTTACACCTTCCTAAAACAGCACAGAGTGCTGCCAAAAATGGCAATAAGTGCCCATTTCTGCACTGTAATAGTGTTCAAAAGCCTAGCATTACACATTACATGTACCAAATTCATGTGCTTGTTACATGTTACTGAACACTCAATTGAAATGATACAGTAGTTGGGATAGCCTACTGTAATGTGTAGACAGTCTGAATAGAAATTGTCAATGTGTACCAAAATATGACCTGACATGTACATAGACTGGCCAAATTGAGCATTGATTTGCTGAATTAGTACAAGGCAATTTAGACGATGATGCATATTAGTATAATTCAAATTTAACCTACAGGGTCACAGGATCAAAATCCCACACATGGGGTAGGAGGGGGTCTCCAAAGGTCACCAAAATTTCTAATGCAACCTTGGTCTCAGACTGCTCCAGAGACATTAATTGAAGCTTAAAACCACCTTTAGTAGCTTTAAAAACACTTAGATAGCTCCCTGTAGCAAACTGAGGCCAGATACAGAGGATGACACAATGTGATGAGTCAGGTCACATGATGGCATCGGTCAGTTGTAAACACAAATCAAGTATGAACAGAATTGTTTACTGCTTAGCAGGCTTGTAACAAGGCTTGTATGGACAGTATCTGACTGTAACTTAGTATGTTGTCCATATTTGATATGATATCTAATCTAATTACATCACATGATGTGAGAAAATTAAATTACCATATAAGGCAGGAGAGGGGAGAGGGGGTCCTGCACTAGGCTGACATTTCTAATGTGACCTCCTATAGGATTTTTGTGTTCCATGACCCCCTTGGTGGTAATTGGATGTAACTTTACAGAATTAGTGAAGTCCCATTTATGAAATACACCCCATTTCCAAGGGGGTGCTGGAAAACAAGTGAAGGAATAGGGGCAAGGGGGTCTCAGCATTATATGGGGTCAGTTTATTTTTCAAGGTCAACCTACCTTTGGGTCATGTGATGTGACTGATCTGCCTTTTTTGGAAGTTTCTGGCTGACATGCTGTGCCATTTAAATCAAATTCCAGCCAACACTCTATTAGTCACAAGTTCTGCACATGGTGAGTAGCCCTAACTTATTTGCTTCTGTTATTACTCTACTTCCTATTTTTCAGGATTATGATAGCTCCAAAAAGGATGGTGACCACCTAGTGTCATACTGCACCACCTAGTGTCATACTGCTGCAACTCCTCCCAGTCCATTTGTCACTATTTAGTTGTGATTTAACCACTGGGTGAGTCCACTCACCTTTTTAACACATAGTATCTCTGATACAACTTTGGTGAATCATGAATGCAGACAGCACCAAAAAAATAGCAATGACTTACTTAAGCAGATAGCTGCCACCTGTCTAACCTGTGAGTTGTGGCTGTTTCTAGGGCTTCTGCAAACTTCTGAGTGGTTATAATTGAAGGTTTCAGCACTCACATGAAGATCAGATACTAGTTTGATGCAATTACAAAAAATTTTCAAGTACCTACCTTCCTACCTCATGTGATGAATTAAAACTCCAGTACCCTCTTGAACAGGGGTTGTATAAAAGCTTAAGGGCTTTCTCAGTGAACCTACCTACATCCATGTGATCACACATGATGTGAACCATGACATTGAAGCAGTAACTGTCACCCCAATTTAGACATTTACCAGGCCTCAGTGACTATCAATGTAGTTGTAGTAACTATATTCAGTAGAGAAATTCAACTTCTATGTCTAATATATATATATATATATAGCAGCTTTGTAAACTGGGTCTTGTGACC
>QLOY01003185.1:0-20102 GCA_003313965.1 Megacollybia marginata
GACGTACGGACCGAATAACCGAGTAAATGATGGGATCAATGGTACCAATCGACAGAACACACCTTCCGAACATCCTCTGGCAGTGGAAAGGTTGCGTTACAATGAACGGTATCGCCCACATGTCCCCAGACAATGGAGACTATGCCGGTTATGTGTCCGAAAGAACGGCATTGATTGGGCTGAGATAGAGGATGAGTGTCATGCATTGTGGAAGTGCCTGTCTGATGAGCAGCTTACTTTGCGAAGACATACTTTCCTTGACGAGGCTTTTGGTATCTTGCCTTCTTTGCGTCACACTTACTCTTTTTCGACACCGGGGGTTTGGACACAAACTTTGTTGGAGAAAACGCAACTGTTGTGTTGCTTTCCAAAGTTTGTTTTTGATGTCTTTGACATCTTTCAGAGTGTCGAAATGTGGGTGCCGCCACCTTATTTGTATTCACCTGTGTAGCATCAATAATGGGTGTACAGTAAGGAATATAGTCGTATACAGAT
This sequence comes from Megacollybia marginata, assembly GCA_003313965.1. Classification (NCBI taxonomy): domain Eukaryota; kingdom Fungi; phylum Basidiomycota; class Agaricomycetes; order Agaricales; family Porotheleaceae; genus Megacollybia; species Megacollybia marginata. The sequence continues at coordinate 496 of QLOY01003185.1, forward strand.
ACGGGACATGGGGTGAAAGTCATATTTATAAAGGTAAACAGATCGCATCTCTTTTCGAGGGGGCGACACTTGCTTTACGGCTTGATGACAACTCTCTTGGTTTGAGATGTCCGCAGCACGAGTAGCGGACGCCTGCTTCGTGTAGCGCGGGCCCCGGCCGTTCCTTATTGGGACCTTGTGTCGGGTATTCCTATCCTATCCTATCCTACAGGGTAGCAAGTCGTCACGTGTTCGTAAATAATTCGGCTGCATACCACGAGCTCGCAGCTGTAGACTTGACCTCTGCTTGTTTGCTTCCCAAGTATTCCTTTCCTTTCTTTCGAATTTACTCCTTCGTTGCGACACGCCGCCTTCTAATTCCTGAACTTGCCTTCTCTTCAGTGCATAGCTTACTGCGATATGGATCTTCCGAATTCTTCAGGCTTCTCCTCTTCTTCGTCCCAGGCTTTGAATAGGATTCCCATTATGTTTCGAAGGCTTGGGAGGTTTGGGGCTATGGTATGTGTGCTCTGTGGTTCTGTATCGACTGGTTATGGATGGTGGTAGGATTTCGAATTGGCTGCGTGGCAGTTGACGTACCTGTGTCTTGCGCCGAGGAGAGTGTGAGTTGTCGCATTGCTTCGTTTGTAAGGAATACTAACGCGGGATTAGGTATAGGAATGTATACTTCCACAAACGTACGGAAGCGCGTCTTTCGGTTTGTTACTGACTTGAATTAGAAACGAAAAATACTTGGGCAAGGGATGACCCTGCGATTCTGGTGCTCTTGGCTGGATGTTTATCCGGTGTGTGCTTCTTTTTCTCTGCGATGCTGTGCTAATGAAGCAGTCTCTGCCATTGCGTGGTCGATAGCCTACAAGCTTACAGTATGGGAAGCGTTCAAGCTCGCTCTATTGATGGTGTTTCGCGATTATTTTTTATCTGGGTTGGTGGTTGCGACGCTGCTGTGGTATGTTTTACGAAGCCAGACCAGTACCGGCTCATTCTGTATAGGCTAACATCAAATTCTCTGTTGCTGTCACCGCCGACGCATTCACGGCCTGCAGACTCTGCAGTGGAATGGGCATACGCATTTGATGTGCACACGAACGCTTTTTTTCCGTTCTGGTTGGCGCTATATGTTGCTCAAGTACGTACGCTGACTGGCTCTCTGCCGTACTGACGCTGTTCAGCTGTTTCTGCTCCCGATAGTGCTGAAAGACATATGGATCTGTTTATGGGTCGGCAATACCCTTTATCTTGCAGCTTTCGCACAGTATACGTATGGGATCTATCTCGGATTGAACGGTGCGTGTGCTGTGCTTTACAGACGCTCAAACCAATGCTTTCACAGCTTTACCGTTCCTAATACGGTCAGAGCTACTGCTTTCCCCACTTCTTCCCTTGATTGCAGCGTATGTGGTGTCCCTTCTAGGCTTTAATGTGGCGAAGGGTGTGCTTAGTGTTTACTTCGGATAGATCTGTTGTACTTAGACAGCTTTGGTGACAACGTGACCTCACCTCCATTGATATAACAGCGATCGTGAAACTTGCCCTTAACCACTACGACGACGTACCACGATGAGCACACAAATAGCACGGGCGATTGAGCAAATGAGAGATAAGCCGCCAGTTCCTGACATTGATTACACCCAGCACAGGCTGGAAGACGGTAGCACTGTCAATACACAAGAGCGGGTTATCAAAGAGGTACGAGCCAAACGATGCGCACAGTTTATATAATCGTTATCCAGGTCCAAGCTCCAGCAATGTTCATTCCAACGCCAGAACAATTCTTTGCCAATCATGGCCAAGACCGGTCAAGGCCTGATGTCGCCTTTTTAAAGAACCATTTCTATCGTGAAGGCAGACTGAGCGAAGACCAGGCGCTGTGGATCATAGACCGAGGGACGGAACTCCTCAAAAAGGAACCTAATGTGCTCAATGTCGATGCACCTATTACTGGCAAGTTTGTCTTGCAAATTATGGCTACAGCTTACCATTCACAGTCTGTGGCGATATTCACGGTCAATACGTACGTTTCTTCTCTGTCCAGATCACTTTGATTCACTCGTGATCCACAGTTTGACCTCATGAAACTCTTCGAGGTCGGCGGCAGTCCCGCCGACACGAGATATCTTTTCCTTGGCGACTACGTGGACCGTGGCTATTTCTCCATCGAGGTATGTTTGTTTTATCAATCCGCCACCTCCTAACTCCCCGCAGTGCGTTCTATACCTTTGGGCTCTCAAAATCTGGTACCCAGATACCCTCTTTCTCTTGCGCGGAAACCATGAATGTCGGCATCTAACCGACTACTTTACCTTTAAATTAGAATGTACGTCCGCCTCCGTTTATTTCTGGTGGAGCTATCACTGACAGTTTGCGCTCCACAGGCAAACATAAATATTCGGAGCGGATTTACGATGCTTGCATGGAATCATTTTGTGCTCTCCCCCTCGCTGCCGTTATGAACAAGCAGTTTTTGTGTATACATGGAGGCTTGTCGCCAGAACTTGTCACACTGGACGATATTAGGAATGTAAGTACTTAATGGACCGGGTTCCGTTCTCATACTGATCTGTTCGCTCAGCTGGATCGCTTCCGTGAACCGCCTACTCAAGGTCTCATGTGTGATATCCTCTGGGCAGATCCGGTCGAAGATTTCGGAACTGAAAAGACGAATGAGAGCTTTGTGCATAATCATGTTAGAGGATGTAGTTATTTCTTCACGTACGTTCTTCCCTCCTCACGCGCGGTGGTGTTGACCTGGTTACAGGTATCAGGCAGCATGTCAATTTCTCGAGCGTAACAACCTGTTGTCGATCATCCGAGCCCACGAAGCTCAAGATGCTGGGTTTGTGATTCTACACAAATCGAACTCCATGTCTGACTCGTCATCGGCAGCTATCGCATGTACCGCAAGACCAAGTCGACCGGTTTCCCCTCTGTCATGACCATCTTTTCCGCACCTAATTATCTGGACGTGTATAACAACAAAGCAGCTGTGCTCAAATACGAAAGCAATGTGATGAACATCCGACAGTTCAATTGTACGCCCCATCCGTACTGGTTGCCCAACTTTATGGACGTGTTTACGTGGAGTTTGCCGTTTGTTGGTGAAAAGAGTATGTGTCTCCTTGTTTGTAACGCGGTCAACTGAGCTGCTTTTGCAGTTACTGATATGCTGGTTGCGGTTTTGAACACCTGTACGAAGGAAGAGCTTGAAGAGAGCAGTGATGAGGAGATGATGGTTTCGCCTATCACACCTTCCGATGAATCCTTGGAGCGGAGAAAAGTTATTAAAAATAAGATTATGGCTGTTGGACGGATGTCGAGGGTGTTTGCTTTGCTTCGGTTTGTGTTTTTCGCATCGGTGTCCGCGCTCGTGCTGACTGACGTTGTATAGCGAGGAATCTGAAAAGGTCTCCGAGCTCAAAAACGTTTCCGGATCGAACAAGCTTCCTTATGGAACTCTTGCTCTAGGTTCGGAGGGGATCAGAGAAGCCATTAATGGATTCGATGATGCGTGCGTATACTTCCTTCTCGCTGATCCCAGTTCTTGATGGTTCCTTTAGCCGTAAATCGGATATCGAGAACGAGCGTCTTCCACCAGAGTTGTTCGACGTGACTTCCGAAGAGGGACGCGCGCTCATATCCAACTCTGCCCCAACCACTCCTCCTGGCGACCGTGAATCGACGCCGATATCATCAAACGGGATCGTTGCATCTTTTGAGACCCGTGGTGGTGGTGGCGCCGCGATGACCTCTCCTCCTCCACTTACTCCTCCTTTGTCAGGAGGTTCGGCATCTCCGGTTAGTCCACCACCAATAAACACATCTTTTGCATCTTCACCGTCTCCACTTGGGTCTCCTACCAGCGCCTCGGGCTCCATTACCCCATTCAGACGGGGTCATTCGAGAAATGCTAGTTTGGGAACGACAATGACGAGTCCTAGTACGAGACGGAGGAGTTTGGAGAGTACCATGAGTTTGATTCAGGGGGTTTGGGACGGGAATGTTGGTGAGGAGGGGAATAGAATCCCTGAGGGAGATGAGGCTGTTGAGGGGTTGACGAAGCAATTTGCTGCAGCCGGAAGTAGTTGGGCGAATAGTGCTAATGCCGCTGGTGGCAGTGCTACAGGTGCTGGGTCTGGGACTCCACACTAAATGGGCTTTGTGTTGGGTTCGTATACAGTTATCGATACGTTGTACTTGTTAGTGGACGTTTTCTTCTCCAGCTTGCTGCGGTACGTGGGGTTGTTCGGATCTGTATAAGGGAGTGTCCGAGTTAAGTTTGGGCCTCAGTTCTTTGTGTACAGAGTTCATGTCAATGGTAGTTAGTCGGCATGAGATACGCTTGCTGCTTTTACGACAGGGTCCATATATGGAATATATTTGTTACTCGAACGAAGTAGACTATCAGTACTTAGGCGAAGGAACAAAGTGAATGTCAACGTCGTTGCAAAACCCTTGCATCTTCTCTATATACCTGAGATTCTGCGCACAACGCCCTGGAATATTTTGCTGGGCCTCAATCTCCATCTGAAGCGCAAATTTTCTTGCTTCCTCATATGCCAATATAGCCGCAGGCCAGTCCTCCCGCATAACATACACCTCACCACAGCGTTCCAAGACCTGCGCCTGTGTAAGCAAAGCACCCTCTCGCTGCGCAAATTTGAACGCAAGATGAAGCGTCTCTAGAGCGACATCATCCGGTTGGTTAAGAGACTGGAGAACCACAGCTTTACGTTGGAATGGTAAGCTCTCTTCAAACCCAACTCCATGAAAGGTTTCAATAGCAAGATCGAGAACCTTTAAAGCATCGTCATACTTGCCAAACCTCCACAATGGTATTGCCATATCAGTGGAAGAGTATGCTGCATCATAAACATATCCATTTCGTGCAAAGAGCTCTCGACTCGTAGCGAATGACTGTAGACTCGATGCCAATGTCAACTGAGTACGCCCCAAGATTCGGAGACGTAGCGCTTCCAAATATTCATCACCCTGACAGTCCTCTTCGAGTTGCTGTACAGAGACTCTGAGAGAATCATCCCAGTTCAAAAAAAGCATTGCCTCATGCTCACGCAGTAAGCAAAGCACGGCGGAACGTTTATACTCCCCCGCATTCTCCTCTTTAGCCAGGACACGAAAAAGCTCGCAAGCCTGCGAAAACATGCTACGTGCAGTCACAAAGTGACTCAACCAGCGATATATGAACCCCAGAGAGAATAAAGCTTTGGCTTTAGCAGCGTAGTCGCTGACTAGGTCAGCTATCTGGACGAGCTTCTCAGCCAACTCGACGCGAGGTTTTGTCCAGAATTGATACCAAATGAACACCTGAAAAGCATACATCTGGTCGGCTGTCAGGGAGCTGTGCTGGTTGGATGTACTCGCTACTTCTGCAATATTGGTGAGCAATGCTTCGATGTTACGTTCTTCCAGAGCAATAAAGGGAGAGTGGTCCTTGAAGCTGGGGATATTGGGCCCGTAGTACGTGATCTCATGGACCCGGAGCAGTTTGAAGCAAGCTTCGTAAACTCGTAGTCGGAGTTCATCGGAAATGTCATTCTGCATGTAAGACTGAACAACGGGGAGCACGAACAATGTCGGATCATCGCCAGCACCAACCTGAATCAGAGCCGCATCGCGTAATGTGTCAATGGCATTGAGTGGAACCTCGGCCGAAAGCCAGAGGTCAAGGTGACTACGAGGAGTTCCCGCAGGTAACATTGACAATACCCGCAGAAGATGTATTGCCCCCACGGAATCTTGGACAAACGAGCTCTTCACTGACAGGCTTATACAGTGATCCATACGATCAATCACCCCCGTCCCCTTGGATTGCCACTCGCGAAGAAGCTGGGTGGGTGTAGCGAGCGAACGTTTTGCCAACGTCGCAAGTAGGGAAACCGCATAGGGCATATGACCCACAGCATCGAGAAGCTTGTTGAGATCAGGATCATGGGCTTCGAGAACCTGAGGAGACGAGGTAGCGGCGGTACCATGGCGGACGGTGGCATAAATGTTACGAGAGTCGGCGGGAGTTACAGCACTGAGGTTTTCGCCATGCCACTCATAAAGGGGAGCGTATTCCGAACGCATTGTGAGGAGAATGGCAACATGAGGAATGGAATCAAACTGCTGCAGAAGTTTACTGACACTGTCCCTATTCTTGTTATTGTGCCAAGGGGTTTCGAAATTGTCGAATAGCATGACGCAGGAGTCAGAAAAGGCCAATCTTGAGAATATACTGGCCTCCACATCAACACTTTGTTGGATGATGCCCATACTCCTCGCTAAAACAGCTAGCAGCGCACTAGGCGACGGCGCACTCGTACAATCCACCCAAAACCGCCGATCTCCAAATACATTCTTCATGCTCTCATGCCCCATGACGCACAATGCAGTCGACGTCTTCCCAAGTCCACCAGGTCCCAAAAGACAGATACGAGGAAAGGTGCCGTTCGCTTGGCGCGTGCACAGCATTTCAGCCATTCTGTTTACGAGGTCGGTTCTTCCGTAGAAGATAGAGGGAGGCTTAGGCATCGGAATTGCGGTGCCAGTTTCTAAAGGTTTTATCTGCGCTCTGAGTTTATCAACTGAACTTTGTAGTTGGTCGACTTTTCCGTCAATCCGGTCTATCTTTTGAGATACCGCCTGCATTTCACCTTGTATCTGTTCGAGTTGGGCCTGTATTTTCCCAAGGTCTTCTGCAGCACGTAGACCACGTAGCGTCTATGAGATCGCGATGAGTGAAAATATCACAAATCAACAAACAATCTACCTGAAAGCGATCAATGGCATCCTGAAACAAGGTTTCACAATGTTCGATTTTGGAAATGTTAGATTTTGGCAGTAGTGTTGTCAGAACGATGTTCTGGTCCCTGATATGCTGAAGATGCTCGTTGATAGAGTCAAGACATCTCAAGAAACAGTTAGGGTCGCATTTTAAAGAAAGGAATTCGCACACGTTTTGAGGTCAATCAAATCACTTTCTATATCGGCTGAGAGCTCTTGGAGAAAGTTTTCAGTCTTTTCGGCTATCTGCTGATTCTTCATGAACTTGGTGGTGACGAGCAGAAACTCGGCAACACGATTCCGCAGAGCGGACACCCGCTCTTAGACTTCATTTACTCCCTGTGCAAATTCGGTAAGCAGTTGCAATCAAGACAAGTTCCTAAGTACCTCGCACAAATCGATGACACGTAATCCAATGTCCAGGACTTCGTTCAGCAAGGGGACGCCAGTAACACCCGAGACGGATTTCAACACCTCGATAGTTTTTTTACCAGCTTCGAATGCATACGTTTTCGCATCAGGGCGGCCGGTATCATCAGGACCTTTAGAAAGCTACCAGACTAGGTTCACAAAGTTATTAGTGCGAAGGTTTGCGGCTTGCCTGCAGGGGTTTTTCAGACACAGCACTATTGATTATACTGCCAGTGACACCAGCACGTCGTTTCCTCCGGAACCAGAGGCAAGAAAAACAGTAGGAGCCATGCTCAGAGTCCATCCGATGTCATGCAGCAGACTCGTGCCTGAGTAGACGTGGGAGAAGTCTTGTTACAGGTAAATCACGCTGATAGAACGTAGCGCCAGCAGGCGCTGGCCCCTGAGAATAGCCTGCCATGTCAGAACTTGAAATTCGAGGCAATCTTTGACTCGGTTTACCCTGACATATCTAACTCTGTCCCAGCCACTGAGTCCTCCTGGCGTAAATCGACACCGGTATCATCAACGATCGTTGCGTCTTTTGAAACCTGTGGTGGTAGTGGCGCCGGAGGACATTAATATTTGAAAAATGCTAGTTCAGTTCCTAGTACGGAGGGTACTATGAGTTTGATTCCGAGTGTTAGGGATGGTAGTGGATTCCTAGGACTTGAGGCTGTTGATAGTTGACGAAGCAGTTTGCTGCAGCTGAGAATAGCTGGGCGAATAGGGACCTGAGACGCTGCGTTGATTCCTGAATGCGCTTTGTTTTGGGTTCGCATACAGTTATCGAGACGTTGTACTTGTTAGTAGATGTTTTCTTTCTTTTCAGCTTGCGGTGATGGAGCCGAGTCCCTTATAACCAACGTGAACGGCGGCGGCTAGCGGTCGCTGTGTTAGGCTGTGTTAGAGCTGATCAGGTACTATCCAAAATGACGTCGGAAAGAAAAGTTTTCGAACCATGTAACAATTGCCACTGTCACAGTTCGAAACGGCCACTGCAGCTGGGTACAACGTCGTTATGCTGAGCAGCTGGAGGATTACCTGTGAGGCAGACCTTGTGACAGTCGTAACGTTATTGTCACACGGCACCTTTTTCGCCGGTTGTTCGCCGACTCCTAGTCTCTCCCAGTTTTTTCTCTATACTGGATCAATCCTTCAGTATACACGCAAGGACATGATTTACCTCCCTACATCTTTGCCGATTCGTAAGGACTTTCGTAATAGTAGCCGCACCCCAGCAACCAGCTGGTTCACATCAGTCAAGTTTGAGTCAAGTACCTTGCGCTAGCTTGCGCTCAAGTTTCAATTTTCAAAACGGCAATGCATTTTCTGCTGAAATGAACACCCTTTGTGCTATTTTGAAAGCCTTGGTACATTACATTCATGTCGGACGTTGACGGTGGTCTATCCAACTTGTGAAACGACCTTTTTCAGCCAAAACTGACGGACTTGCAGAACACAGCTATCTAGCCTATTTAGTATGGTGGAAACACAGTTGGTTCATCGAGACGTTATTTGTAACAGCTCAAGTTCAATGTATTTGGACATAGGGGAATATCATATTGAAAACATTGAAAACACTGATGTAGAAACCAAGATCCACACTTAATACTCTACTGTATCATCAGATCGTAACATCGTTCTCCAATATCGTGGCGATCGCGTCAAAGGTGACATGTTCCTCGGACTGTAGACCGCTCAAAGCCCACCGAACATTCTGCCGCACAAGTGCAGCACACATGGGTTCCAGCCACCTGATAAAACCGGCGTAAGGTGGTCTCAAGGTGGGGAGGTCGAGGTGTGTGATAAGATCTAACTTGTCCTTTGCTAGTGCTGTAGATTCGAGGGAAAACCATTCCTGCAACGGCGGATTGGAAATCTCTTTCCCATCCTCAAAGTGAGACGTGAGGATGAGAATGACGTAAAATAGGGATTCAAGATCATGGCGATAACTATGGACCACTTGATCTCCTTTTCTCTCTCTAAGAAGCTGGATTGCCATGTATGGTTTCGTGCCAGTACGCTGTTTCGACGATGGGGAGGGGTCACCTTTCATTGTGGCGAGATCGAAGTCGTTGAGTACGCCACATATTTCCTCTCCCTTCCGGCGATACATGAGGTTTCGATGAAGGATGCCAGCTGTCTGGTAGAGCCATTTATAGCCTATCGGAAGTAAGTCGATCATGGTCAACGGGTATTTGCAGAGACACGTACATTTGAAAATCTCACGAAACGCCTTTGCCAACAGAGCCGCCGTCGTCAATTCCGTGATGGGATGTAATTCATCAAAGACGAGCAGCCGCAGAGCGCGTAGCTCATACACGTCGGGATCGCCAAAAAACTCGAACAACTTACGCCGAGGCGAATCCTCGAGATCCAAGTCATCGTGGTACAGAACCTCGGGTAGATGGGAAAGGACCCATGTGTGCTCACCAATCGCTTTGCGACGAGCATCCTCAAGAATTGCGGTCTCACTTCTTCGACTCGAGGCGGGTGAACTTATTTTCACCGCCACAACCGACTTCCAGTCTGCAGGAGGGTTTACGACCGACGCACGGATGACGCAGGTCCCACGACCGATGAGGCCATGATGCCTCGCCAAAATCTTCTCAAAGCGCAGTTCTGGTCCATTAGTTAGTTGCATGGATTTCTTTGAGAAGAGATCTTTCGATGGTATACGTGATTTGGATGATGAACTGGGTGAGACATCAAAGGGGAGATCAAAGCCGTGAACAAGGCCCCATTTCGTATCGGATAAGCCCTCGAGAACAAGCAAAAGGGCAACGAATTCACGGGGATTTTCTATAAAATTCAACGGCTGGGAAATGATGAAGATGGACCGATCGAAGTAGAGTAGTTGGAGCACATCCTTCGAAACAAGTAGGCCAAGAACGTGGGTACGCAGGCCTCCATTCGACAGCATCTCTAGTGCATAGCTTGCACATTGGACCTTGACATCCTCTTTAGATGGAACAGTCCTGGCACGTTTATTGGAAGAATAAGATTCTGCTTCGGTGGCCGTCCTGGCACGTTTATCGGAAGAACGAGAACTTGCTTTGGTGGCAGTCTTGGCACGCTTATTGGAAGAATTAGAGTTTGCTTTGGCGGCGAATCGTTTCTTCAATGTCCCAGTGCCTAGTGTCCATGGTCAGAACCAACAAAATAAGCGAATGAACGACACATACGGGATCCGGAAGCGGAGGCAGAATGTTTCGTTGCTTGGGAAGATGATGCGCTCTCAGCCCATGGCGCCGAGTCTCGAAAACTTAAGTATCCAGCTTGAAGAACGTCGAACGGAGTGAACACACCTGGATCATCTTTTTTGAATTCAACGAAGGCAATTAGTTCCGCCCAATGAAATGGAAACTCCTCGGGCCCCTTTTTGCTGCAAGCGTCGGCCGAAAGTCTAGTCTGAAGATCGAAAATAAGTTTCCTCAGAGTAGTGATGACGTCTGGTTTTCGCTCTCCAAAAGACCCAGCGATGAACGTAGGGTCATTTCGACAGAAAGCAGTGCGATGTTGGTTGTTCTTCTCCAACACATGATTTGCCAGCTCTACCCAAGGATGGTAGTAGTTTGTCTCATGGCCAGATACTGTACGATAGTTTTCCAACAACTTTTTGAATTTGGTATCCTCCACGGTCCTGTTGGCGGCTGCTAAGTGCTGAGATGACCAATTAGAGCAGTCCAGGATGAGCTCCATAAAATCATCGAGAGAGAGTTCTCGTTCGGTGGCGATGTCGTGTTTCAGGTATCCCTCATATAGCTCTTGGGTATGTGATTTTGGGTTGCTATATGCCTTTGAGATAATATCTAGCCGACTACCAGAGCCTTTGCTCAGCGGCGTTGGGCCTACCTGTGATTGTGGCGTCTGTGTTCTGGGTGGTGTGGTTGACATTTTGGCGAGGTCACGTGCAACCTGCGCAGGCTTTTACAAAGTTGTATTATATAATAAGACGCGCCTGTGGCGTTGGCCCGCACGGGCCGCATCTGACTCCAGCTAAATGTCACCACCTCCAATAACGTTCAAGGTGGGTCCGCCTGGTCGTGATTGGATACTACGCGTCGCGCCCATCGCGACTTCTTCATACTTCAACGTTCAACTGTCTCAACTTCGACACTCCGACTGCAACTAACTCCCGTCGCGAATCGCATTCCCGCGCTAGTGATCCTCGGCAAAGATGTCTCGCCATCCAGTATATTTCCGGGTCATGCTCAGGCTGCACAGTGCGTAGTGTTGTATGAGCCGAAAGCACGTGCCGAGAGTGCAAACAACTTGCATCATGACCCGCACACAATAAGTACCTTCCCTTTCGAACGAACCAAGTTGCTACCGATTCCTGTTACACTTATTCATAGTGTTGCTTTGTGATTCTACATTGATTCAACAGGGATGCCATTGTCTTTAGCTTCAAGACTCGGAATGCAGCTTGAGCCACTTGTCATTTCGAACAACTTTGTGGTTCGAGCCTCTTTGGGAGCCCGGTCTACCCCTTTCGTGCTCCGAGTCATCCCAGATTCCAGAAAGGTAACCTTCGAACATCCCTTCCAACCCTCGACAAAGCGAAACCGACAAGACCATTCCCTCGCTGCTTCGACAATGGTATGACGTGAAAAGACCATTGTATCTGGGGCACTGCCCGACTTTCTCAAAGGGAAAGTTACAACGGTCACATGTACGACCGCTTTGCACGTTAAAAGGCCCTACTTGGACTCTCTCAGCCCAAATTGTCCCCACATTGACCCCTCACTTTCGCTTTTTGCAATGCCTTTCAAAAAGCAAATGTCATGGGACATATCTCGAGCTACCAACTCGCTTTTCTTCGTCGATCCGTCTGTCGGAAAGACGGTTTGGTCGTTCAGCTTGGTGAGTCCTTTTCTTACAAATGCGTGTTCTAATCTAAATGCCACCAGTACAAGCAAAAAGGCGATGACCCCGACGACGTCTACTGCGCAGGTCACATTGAACCTCCTCCCTGTCATACCCCCATCGCCGTTTGGAACGACGCGTTCCTATTGCCAAATTACTCTTCCGAACCGGACGAAACGATTCTCTTTCCGAAGATCAACATCATCAGTAGGAGACTTGTTGAGTTTGACACGTCTTCGTTTTGGGACGATGCAGAGCATTCATCCAATGAAGCGACATCCGATTCGTTACCTCAATTTTGTCCACAGGCACACTGGGATGGTGCTCATTCACCACAGATGGAAGAACGCAAAGCCGATCCGTATCACATAGAACAAGACTTTTTGGACAGTGATGCTACCACGTCTTCATCTTCCTTCGCCTCCGTCTCCTCCTTCACTTCGAGCGGCGCCTCGAGCTCGACCTCAATCAATTGGAGCGAACTGGGAGAGGCCTTCTATGAAGAATTCATCTCCCCACGGATCGTCAAATGCAAACCTCAATCATTCCACTCCCCAAAACCACTGAGTGTCAGATACTACGACTCGATGACTTTTCTTTTGCTTCACGGTGGTGAGGCGTATATTTGATTGTACTGATATGTTGGAAATTGTAATATTTTTCGTGGCGTCACTTTGGATTAGTAGGTATTTGAATGGGATACTTGAAAGGAAATACGCGAGATGTCACGACACATGAGTGTTACAAGTCTTTTTTCTCTCTGAACGTCATAATTAGAGATTCTCATCCATCGTTGAACGTTGAAGGCTTTCTAGTTTTCTTGCCACTCGAATCTCGGGGTTATATCCTTATGTCTCATTAAAGTCGTTAAGCAAAATTACATTTCTTCTAGTTGACGCCGCTGAATGAAACGCCGCGTGTCACCCGAAGACAACTTTGTCTATGTACCCAATTCTTCAATGCCGGCTGCAAAGCAGAAGAACTTGTTCTTGCCTCAATGATCGTAACGATTCGTTCATGATGAAGGGTCGATAAGCTTCATACAGTGCAGGACAATCCCTGAAGAGTCTCGCCATCTCGATGGTCCCAGTGGTCTACCTCGAAGTAAGTCCTCCAAATTTATAGGATCATGCCTATTTCTCACCTCGTTAAGCCAAGGATTAGAGATGAGTGTATAAAAAGCACCAAAACCTCTATAATCCGTGTGGCGTCTAACTTTGATCTTGTAAATCATCCAAATGAGCTCACGGCTTGTGTTACGATCTTCTTCCAGCTCGTGTTCGACAAGTTTGGCGATGTCGGGCATGCAGACTGCCACATGGTGCTGGGACAGGAAGGCATTAAACCGTTCTTGCAGATCTTCCTGGTATCTCATAAGGTACATAAGGTTCCAGTGCATCGTTGGCTGTTTGAATGCCACATAAGCGTGGGGAAAGGCAATGACAGAGGGACATACCCAATCCATTGTGTTGAATTTAAAATTCCAAACCAAGACATCTGCAAACTCATGAAAAGCGGATTTTCCGATTTGGTTCCGTATTTGTCTGAAAAACAAGGCCAGCTCAAAGACATCGATGTCCTGGGGTTCGCTGTGGAGGTCAGCGGGAATTGATGGTATATACTCAGCAAGTTTCTCCAGTACATCCAGATCGTTTCTAAAAATATAGTCGAGGCGTCGTCGAGTGTCGATTGGGTTAACCCTTTTGATCAATCAATTATGGAGCAGCAAATCTGGGTAACTAGAAAGCTTACAGGACATGGTGGTAGTCTGCCATTGTCTTCATCCACATGGAGTAAAGATGAGGCCGACTATGTTCAAGATGTCGAAGTAGGGCCTGCGCATCGACCCGAGAATTCATGGCGTCCATCACGTTAAGCGTAGCCGTCAGCATAGTTTGAAGTTGAGGAGAGTATCTCAGTTATTCGGGTGTGAATGTAGAGAATTTGGAGTCGGGGTGGTAATTATAGAGAGAGGTGGCATTGTGGCATTATAAAAGGTCGTTGAATGTCACGTGGTACGTGCTTCCTTGTTCAATGTTCACCACAAATGCCAAATAAGTACCATTACACCTCAAGTGGCCTTCATTGTTATGTGTAAGTAACTTCTCCACATCTGCTCTTTGAGTCTCGACCCCAATTTCTGAAGCAAATTTCAGCGGCACAAAACGGCACAACTCTGTTTCTGCACTCGGCTTACGGCTACGACTCAGGCTGCTTGCTCAACGTGCTACCCATCACGTATACGGTACATCGCACAGCAAGCTGGTAGCTATCTCAACGCTCTGGGAATCTGGTCCAAAGCCCAAGTCGCAGTCTGAAAGAGGGCAAGTAGGCTTGAGGTAGCTCCATTCACCAAGTCGGGTGCTTATATCGATAGGCGGTGGATGTAATACACGCCAATAGCTCCGAGCTCAAGGTTGCACAGCTGAATACTCACCTGCAGAAGGGGATACGGGGTACGGATCTGCAGGTTTGCAGACGTCACAAAGACTGATTCCTCCCTATTCCCATTCAATATGAACGCTGGCAACACGGTTGGAATCGGTACGTAGAGTCGCTTCATCCCAAACCCACGCTCAGCCTAACCCTAGTGAGTGGTGCCTAAGGAAACGAGGAGAGTAATCGGAAAGCTCTTCGATGTTGAGAGCATCCTTTGGGCGTTTGTACAAACAGCTCATCGTTCTACTGGATCGTTCATGAAGCGTTCATAGCACAAAAAAAGTCTTGACAACTGCTGCATCACTCTCCAATATCATTTACCATACGTACGACGTCCTGAACAACTTCTCTAAACCGTCTTGCACCTTCAGGATGAAGTATGTTAGCATTCCAACGCCCCATAGGTGCAACGTCCGTCAAAAATTCCTCATTAGACGGGATCATTGTTGGATCAAGTTTACGAGTGGCAGTCTCGTATCGATAGAAAGAGATGTTGGTTCCAAACGCACTGACTCCATGCAAGATGGGTATATGCAAGTCTTGTCTAAGGCTTGCAAAACGCTTTCGCATCTGCACATCAGCTTCTTCGCGTCTGGCATCATACAGCAGAGATGCTGGGGGCTTGACCTCGATGAATAAAACGGGATGCCTCTTGGTATCGACAACATATATTCCTACACTGTCAATTCTCTCTTGGCTGGAGAGAGGCATCGGGTTTTTGTACTGAGGAACAACTTCGAATTGTCCGTCAACGGACAAGAGACTGTATAACAGCCTCGTGTAGGGTCCGTAAAAGACAGACTCATCTGTTCCTGATGGATCACTGGCGATCGCAGAGTTGAATGATGTATGGATGAACCGAGGCCAAGGATCAGCCATGCATGTGATATGCTAAGGCTGCGAGTGATCACGAGTTAATGCCACGGGTATGAGGCGATATGACCCAAAGAACCCAGCGATGAACGTAGGGTCGTTTCGACAGAATTAGAAAGCAGTGCGATGTTGGTTGTTCTTCTCCAAGACACGATTTGTCAACTCTACAAAAGGATGGTTGTAGTTTGTCTCATGGCCAGATGTTGTACGAGTCGTACGTTGATCGTACGAGTCTTCCAATAACGTTTTGAATTCGGCATATGCATCTTCCACAGTCCACTCGGCGGCTGCTAAGCGCTAAGTGCTTAGATGACCAATCAGAGCAGTCCAGGATGAGCTCCATGAAATTATCGAGAGAAAGTTCTCGTTCGGTGCCGATATCGTGTTTCAGGTACTTATTCCTCATACTTGGAATTATGGGAGTGTGTAGGCGCAAAATTTTCCATCTTTCTATGTTGCAGTTTTGAGAAGGAAAAATCGAACGAGATTGAAACATACAAAGTCTTCACAGCCTTCAAGAGCATACAATTGACAAATTTTCGGCCCTTTCCTTTCCGTTTCCTCGCTGACTCGACAGCAGTCAAATAGTCTCCCGTCAAATTCAGGCCTCAGGCCTCAGGATCTCATCAGATTGTCTTCGTAGAATATGTGAACTTTGACGTCCACTGAGAATGAATGGGAGAGTTTTGCTAGAAGGAACACTTACAAGGCACTAGGAAGAGCCTACTATGGATCGCCAAGGTCTTGTATTTCATACCAAGGACAAATTCGCACCGAGCAATCTGGAATGGCTGAGAGACACAATACAATAGGAAATACAACTTACAACAGTATCTGCCCATTCCTTGCTTTAGGAAGATGTATGTGCACAAACTAAACCATGGATCCGACGGACAGTGCGGCTCGAATCGAGTACCAGTGACGCGATATCTGTATCTTCCGGTATGCTCAAGCCAGGTTGTGAGCCATCGTTTGGATGTCTCGAATGTAACTGCCTTGCGACTCTGTGGTATCGACCAGACACTTTGGTACGATGGGATGGGTGGCAAGTCCTCCGTTTCCTCCGGATATGTATGGAAGACAGCCACAGCATTGAGTGGAATAGCAGGTTCCTGGTTTATTGCAAGGTTTTCAAACAGTGGTGCGCGGAGTGCTGCTTGAGCATGTTTGTGCAAACTCGCACAAACATGACTTTCGATCGCGTCGACGTGGAGAGAATGGGTAGGGAGAATCTGCCATTTTCAATTTATGGAAGCTCTCTGAGTGAATTGTCAGGTTTTTTCAGAATAAGACAGGATGAATCTCGTCTTAGCCTGAGTTAGGTATTTTTTTTATAACGGAGCTTTCGCTAAGTTCGCTTGCCATCGTGTTGGTTGTTGTTTATCTTGTCTCTTGTCTTTCAGCGCTGCAGTCTACACAATGCCGGCGAATGGGACAGGTAGTCTTTCACTAAAACCACTCACTGCTGAACATTTGTTAGTTCCTTTTCCAGACCGCGACCTGCAGTCCTGGCCGGATCATATAGTACGCGAATTTATGGCAAGTTCTCTGCGCCCACAGACTCGTGGAGAAAATCGTTTTTATGGTGCCTGGACAATGTTACTCACCTACGCCTTTGAAGGGTACATTGTAGCCCCACAGTGCCCCCCAAGGGAGGATCCCAAGAAGACCATGGACTTCACCGTGGTACGGCATCACTATCTCCCAACCCAGCCATTTGCTGCTCCAGACCCTGTTTTCTTTGTCGAAGCGAAGGATTTCCCCATATTCACAGCCAGCAGGCGCAAAGATGCCGACCAACAAATGAGAAACCGGCTGGCGTACATGCTCGAGGCAGCGCCACACCACCTGCATAAAATTCGCGGCCTCAGCGCCTGCGGGGGCTATGTGCGACAGTATATCGGTGGCAGAAGAAACCGTCAGTGCACGATCCTTCCGAAATATGAAAGAGCGTCTCGGGACGTGATTGATTTCGACTACCTCCACGACGGGTGGAGTGTCAGCATCCTTAGCATTGAAGGAATCCAGCTTGTCCAGAAAATTGTGCGTCAGGTCAACCAGGACGTTGCTGACTGGGAAGAAGTGCCCATGACCTGCTTCGGAAACTGTTTGTTTGCAAACCCCACAGCCAGAAGTATTGAAGAGCCAGAGGAAGAGATGGAACCAGGCAATGATGGTGACAGTGAAGGGATGGATATTGAACTCTGACATGTCTTATAGTTGTCATGTTTACAAGTTTACAAGATGATATTCGTCTATATCCAAATTCATGAATTTGAGTCACAGTTAAACTATGTCCCCGACGTCTTTCTACGTGTACATCTTGTCGAGGAGTCCAGCACATTTTTGACTCTACTATATCATCAGATCGCAACATCGATCTCCAATATCTTAGCGATCGCGTCAAAGGTGACATGTTCCTCGGACTGCAAACCACTGAAAGCCCACTGAACATTCTGCCGCGCGAACGCAGCACACATGGGTGCCAGCCACCTGATAAAACCGGTGTAAGATGCTGTGAGGGTAGGGAGCTTGAAATTTGTGATCAAGTGTGACTTGTAAGTTGCTAGTGTTTTGGAATCGACGGTAAACCACGCCTGCAGCGGTGGGTCTGCAATCTCTTCACCATCCTTAAAGCGGGACGTAACAATAAGAATGACGTAGAACAGCGATTCTAGATCATGGCGGTAGACATGAGCGACTCCTTCGTCGTCGAGGAGCTGAACTGCCATGTATGGTTTCGTGCCAGTACGCTGTTTCGACGATGGGGAGGGGTCACCTTTAATTGTGGCGAGATCGAAGTCGTTGAGTACGCCACATATTTCCTCTCCCTTCCGGCGATACATGAGGTTATACACACTTATGTCTCGATGAAGGATGCCAGCTGTCTGGTAGAGCCATTCATAGCCTATCGGAAGTAAGTCGATCATGATCAGCGGGTATTTGCAGAGACACGTACATTTGAAAATCTCACGAAACGCCTTTGCCAACAGAGCCGCCGTCGTCAATTCCGTGATAGGACGTAATTCATCAAACACGAGCAGCCGCAGAGCGCGTAGCTCATACACGTCGGGATCGCCAAAAAACTCGAACAACTTACGCCGAGGCGAATCCTCGAGATCCAAGTCTTGGTAGTGCAGAACCTCGGGTAGATGGGAAAGTACCCATGTGTGCTCACCGATCGCTTTGCGACGAGCAATCTCAAGGATTTCGGTCTCACTTCTTCGACTCGAGGCGGGTGAACTTATTTTCACCGCCACAACCGACTTCCAGTCTGCAGGAGGGTTTTCGACCGACGCACGAATGACACACGTCCCACGACCGATGAGGCCATGATGCCTCGCCAAGATCTTCTCAAAGCGCAGTTCTGGTCCATTAATTAGTTGCATGGATTTCTGTGAGAAGAGATCTTTCGATGGTAAACGTGGTTTGGATGAGTAACTGGGTGAGACATCAAAGGGGAGATCAAAGCCGTGTACAAGGCCCCATTTCGTATCGGATAAGCCCTCAAGAATAAGCAAAAGGGCAACGAATTCACGGGGATTTTCTACAAAATTCAACGGCTGGGAAATGATGAAGATGGACCGATCGAAGTAGAGTAGTTGGAGCACATCCTTCGAAACAAGTAGGCCAACAACGTGGGTACGCAGGCCTCCATTCGACAGCATCTCTAGTGCATAGCTTGCACATTGAACCTTAACATCCTCTTTAGTTGGAACAGTCTTGGTACGTTTATTGGAAGAATAAGAATCTGCTTGAGTGTCCGTCCTGGCACGTTTATTGGAAGAATCAGAGTTTGCTTTGGTGGGTTTCTTCAATGTCCCAGTGCCTAAGTCTCCATGGTCAGAACCAATAAGATAAGCGAATGAACGACACATACGGGATCCGGAAGCGGGGGCGGAATGTTTCGTTGCTCCAGAAGATGATGCGCTCTCGGCCCATGGCGCCGAGTCTCGAAAACTAAGTATCCAGCTTGAAGAACGTCAAACGGAGTAAACACACCTGGATCATCTTTTTTGAATTCAACGAATGCAATTAGTTCCGCCCAATGAAAGGAAAACCCCTCGGGCCCCTTTTTGCTGCAAGCGTCGACCGAAATTCTAGTCCGAAGATCGAAAATGAGTTTCCTCAGAGTAGTGATGACGTCTGGTTTTCGCTCTCCAACAGACCCAGCGATGAACGTAGGGTCATTTCGACAGAAAGCAGTGCGATCTTTTTTGTTCTTCTCC